>CM069906.1:67905026-67996026 GCA_036172215.1 Camellia granthamiana
ATAATTAGGGCATTTCCACCCTTTATCAAAAATCAACCCTAAGGTTCAATTTCCTCAATTTGACACTAATAATGTCATTTTTCAAATCTTACAAACACATGGAGTTTAATATATGAAAAAACCCCTTTTGTTAAATTACAAATTAAACCCTAACTTTTCCCAAAATTACCAAACATCACCAACTAATCAAAATGACCAAAATCAAAGACAAAGTTCATAAGATGGAGTAGGGTATCCCTACCTTGGAAATAGAAGCTCAAAGGAGAAGATGGCGAAAATCTAAAGTGCTCCAAATCCACTATTTTTCAGATTAAAAGGAAGCCCAACTCACCCTCTACCTTTCTTACAAAGAACTTAGGGTAGAAACACACAAGAATGAGATGAATACCTAGAGAGAAGGTGTGTAGAGAGAGAGGGAGCTCAGATCTAGGGTTTACAAAACAAAAGAGATGAAAAAATGAAGTGTAATCCCGTTGCTGTCTACTGATATAACACAGGCTCGCTCGAGCGAAGGATTGGTCGCTCGAGCGACCAGACACAAAGGCAGACTCGTTCGAGCGAAGAAAGTCTCGCTCAAGCCAACAATGCAAAGCTTCAGGTCTGCAACCAGAAGCACGCTCGAGCGACAGAATGCTCGCTCGAGCGAAGAACCTCAAAACATACACCTCGCTCGCTCGAGTGAAGGAAAGCTCGCTCGAGCCAAGAAACGCAACTCTCAGGTCCAGAACCAGACGCAGACGTAAGCTCGAGCGAAGGACTTCTCGCTCGAGCCACCAGATACAAAACTCAACTCTCGCTCGAGCGAACAAACCCTGGCTTGAGCGAAGGATCCAAAACAAAGAGCTCGCTCGAGCGACAAAGTCCTTGCTCGAGCGAAGACACCAAAATCTGGGCAGCAACCATTTGCTCCCAATCACACCCAACCTGTAACAAACCTGCCCAACACAACCTATAACTCATAAATAAGGAATTAAAGGATAACAACAAAAAATAACAACAGCCAATACTACGGAACATAAGTCCGGAACACTGTACATAAAGGGAAAAAATCCGGGATCGCTATAGCAAATATAAGTGTGTGGCTACACTACATGGACTGAAACATGATTTCAAATGATGCCAAATCATGAGAATAGTCAAAACAATGCATGCTAGCAACTTGGTACACAAAGCTCAACAAGCTAGGATGAACTAAGGCTATACAAAGCAATGCACATATGAACAAATCAACACCAAACAAAGCTTAAACATGGTGAAACATGACTAAAAGTCCCTTGGAGTTGAGCCGAAATATGCAAGCATGATGGTCCAAATGCAAAATACATGTTAAGGCAATAGAAGGGATTACAAGGCAAGTAGATGGTGCATGCAAGAGACCAACAAACCAACTTAAAATAGAGGTATATCATGCCAAGATAACACCAAATACTTGCTAAAATGGGGCCAAAACATGCTAAGCAAACATGCTACAATGGTGAGCCAACAATGCAAACAAATGAGACACAAAGGGAGGGGGGTGTCCCTCCCCTATTCAAGACTTCAAAACCACTTCTCCACCACTGAAAATCCTTTGGATTTCAATGGTGAGAAGGTCAAAACAAAAGGGTTCCAAAGCCCAAAGAGGAAGGCACAAAAAGAGGCCAAACAAGGCCTAAGAGGGGGTAGACAACCCCCAACCCAAAAGTAACCTTAAAAAAACATATTTAGCATACAAAAACAGAACTTTTTTTAGTTGGACACTAAGCTTAAAACAGTATGCAAGTATTGCTAAAAGCTTAAGCAAAAATGGGGAATAAAAGAGTAGTTTCTCACCCTTGAAGAACACTTCAAGAACACCAACTCCAGCACCTCCTTCTATTCAAAACCAACTCAAAAACTCTGAAATCAACTCCTTAGCACCTCAGTAACCAAGGGATAGTGTACCACTAGGTGCTTCAGTGCAAAAATATGAACAAAAACACCCTTTAGAACACTATTACACACACAACTATAGAGAGAGAAGAGATATAGAGAGAGAGTGATATATATCTTCTATATCAGTTGGCTGAACCTCTGGAAAGGGAGGGAAGGCTCTCCTCTTATAGGAAGTCCAATTCAAAGCTTCCAAGAGAAGCTAAGTGTTGGTTCAAATCCCTCCATACACGTGTATGGAGGGTAGAGTCTGTGCTCACCAGCTGGCACAGCTGGCATGCACAATGCCTGAAAAAGGCAAAGAAAAGGCCTCGGCCAGAAAAAAGTGTCCGATCGACCAAAGAAATGGCCGGCCGACCAACTAAAGTGCCGATCGGCCAACACTCTTAGCCGATAGCAAGAAAACAAGGCCGGTGGCCTCAGGCCATGGCCGGTGGGTTAAGGGGATGGCCAACAAGCCACTTCCTACCCTCAGGTGCAAAAACCACAAGTCCTTGGTCCACAACCAAGCACAAAACAGTCAAGTTGAGAGATCCTAAGGCAAGGCGCGCAGCCGAGACCTTCGGGAACTCAAAACGAACACGAGCATGGATGATCATCGAGTGTTCAAACGATGACGTCCAAGTCTTAAGGACGGTCAAAAATGGAGTGTCTACACATTTAGATCACACCTTTTAAATGTGATTAAAAATATTTAGATCACACATTTTAAGTGTGATTAATAACATTTAGATCACATCCTTTAAGTGTAATTAATAATTAATAAAACCTATGATAATATTATTTTTGTACGTGCATTTGAAAAATGTAATACACACTATATACTATACTTTGAATCACAACCATATATTGAATGGAATAACGTCATATATTTCATAAATGAAAGTTAAATGTTCAAAAGTATATACAAAAGAATTAATAAAAAGTTTTTAAC
This sequence comes from Camellia granthamiana, assembly GCA_036172215.1. Lineage (NCBI taxonomy): Eukaryota > Viridiplantae > Streptophyta > Magnoliopsida > Ericales > Theaceae > Camellia > Camellia granthamiana. Next base: position 67,907,872 of record CM069906.1, read on the forward strand.
TGTGATTACATATATTAAAAAATGAAAAAACTTGAAAAAACTAAGTTATTGAATTCTTTGACCATATTTTGCATCACTCTAAGAAATTTCTGGCCTGAAAAATAAAAACATAAATTAATTTAAAAACTGCTAGAAGCATATGAATAAACTTACTATTTTTGTAGAGACTGTTCTTATCTTACAAAAGACAAAATCGGACCAATTATAGCATAGAAACAAATAAGTCATTCATTCTAAGTTGAGGGTGACAAATGACAAGAGGAAAGCAAAAGATAACATAGGTTGGGGCTGTGAGTATGACTTGATTCAGAAAGGATCTAGTTTTACATAGAGGTGACTAGAGAACTGATTGATTTAGTTGACATTAAGTAATTGGCTATCTAAGGAGCACGGTTTTCGCATCAATTTCCCATAAATTTTTCATGTTAGAATTGTTCAAGTAGTGCAATATTTCAATAATCAAGGGCAGCTGGTTTTATTACTGCATCCTTGCTATAAAGTTGGAATGTACACTACTCTCGACATCCAAAGTCCAACTCGATATCTAGCTCCATTATTTCTATATCTGGCACACTATGACATGTATGCATAACAAACTATTATTCCTTATGATCAATTTTATGCACAAATAGTTCAAGAATCTAGTGGCATCTTTGGATAGACCTATTGATTGCTTGTATGCCATCACCACATTGTTGCAAAAATTTAATACAATCTATATACCAATGGAAGTTTAAAGTAATTAAACAAAAGAAACGATAATTACCTTTATTGCAAGCAATCCTAGAAAGCAGGGTTTGTCAAAAATGTGAGCCAACAATAAATGTTTTGAATCTCCCTACACATAGTCACAACAAAACAATAGGCCTTGACAAAAAATAAGTTTAAAATTATTAGAGAATTTGCAGATACGGAAAAAAGAATGTAGTGATAATCTACGAAGGACCAACAACACTTCAGTACCTCACTATTAGTCTTGTATTAGTCTTGTGAATCAAACATGACCTAAGGTTATTAAAAATCAATACCAATTGAAGTAACTGAGCAGCTAAAAATAAAAACCTTATGCTTGACAATGGGAAAGGGTCATGGACTTTAGAAGATGAAAACGTGGTTCATTAATCTTAGAACATGGTGCTATGAATGAAGGAATGAATCATACAGGAAGGAATGAATCACAGTGGGGATGAGATTTCAACTCAGTAGTTACTTGTAACTTTGACATAAGACCCAGCTATGTTTGCCATTTTCTGAGTGTTGTGTTACAATTATTACCTTCTCTGTGAAAAGAAATAAAAAATAAAACAAATATACTATGATTAGCATAAACAATCTCTAAAACATCACGATTAAGCAAGAAGCTGAACAGATGCACTATATTTAAATAAAAAATGAAAAGGAATCAACATGAAGAAAGAGCACATAAGATCACCATACACATAGGAAGATTTATGTGTATATATATACACAGCTACACAGAGTCACAAACATCTAGTAGTAGGCAAGCACTTTGTAAAGGTCTTCTAATAATTATATTTGCATTCAAAAAGCCACCTAGAATTGGAGACCTAAAAGAAGTGACAACAAAGCAAAATGGATCAAAGGTCAACAAGATTTGAGTCAACTTGCTTGGCTAATAATGCAAAGATATATTATAATTATAGGCAGCTTCCATGTATGCAGCTAATTGTTGGTTAGTGTGTTTAAGCCATGGGATACCTGGTTTATTAGGTATGCTAGTTAATGCTCATGGCGAACTAACGCTAGTAAAAACAAGACTTCAACTCAAGTTAATCAATTTCCTTCTTGGAATTTTGTTTCTCCTGCAGAACAAAGAATGATGTCATTAATGAGCACTTGAACAAGTTCATGGATGACAACAAAACAAATGACCATAAGAACTTCGCTTGCTTACTGTAGACGTCCCCGAACGCCCCGGGAGGGTTAAGTCCCGTTCTGTTCATTTGGGCTCACTACAGTTCAAGGACTCGATTGTCACGGTTCTAAATCTTGAACCAAAGAGTCCAAATCCGGCAAATCGTTTTTGAGAAAACAGATTTTTGAAAGAAGTGCCAAACATGGACTGCTTTGCCAGATACAGAGTCGCCACCTAAATATTTTTTATGGGGAAATTTAGGAAACCTTGACTCGGTGCCAAAGGCCACGTGTCCGTCATCACCAAAGTTGCCTCGGCTCGGGAACTTGGGTACGATTGGGGAAGGTCACTTCGTGAGCACCCCCGCTCGCCCGGTCAAAGACCGGCCTCTACTAACCGTGATATCTAGTTTTGAAAACATTATGTGTTCTTATTCCGGTTATTAGCCTAGATTTACTATGTGATGCGCACAGCATACAAGTATAGACTGGATCGCCTGAATTGGAACAACACATTTCATGTTTGTTTTTGAAAGATGGTTTGCTACCCACAGGTAGGCTTAAAATGCAGATTTTGCCACCCTCGGGTGGGCTTAGAAAACATGGTTTTGCCACTATCTAGTGGGCTTAAAACTCACAATGAATGAATTGTTCCAATCCAAATAACCCAACCTTCATCCACAGGCATTCAGGCAGTTATATCACATAAGCACATAGCCTCATGGTAAGCATGCTATCATGGCAGTCACTCACACGCATGCAAGGATGCTAAAGCATAAAACTTATCGAGTACTCCAAGCCAAAACAGAAGCTAATTAGAAATCCATGCATGATCCTAAATATACAGAAGTGCCTAATCCAACACATGCAAAAATGCAACTAAGATAGGCTCGGCTATTCTAAACATGGCATGTGAAATGCTACAACTAACAAGTATTCAACTTGGAATTGAAATACAAATGCAGTTAGTATGATGCGCCGTGCCCGGTGCATGCAAGACAGATGAATGAATGCAAACATGCTATCATACTATATGCTAATTGAAACATGCCCTAATCTAACCATCATAAGCTGGTAAATAAAAGGGAGAAAGACGTGGGGTTGGAAGACATACATCACACTCACGCACACTTATTACAACATTGCCCTCGCGCAGAGGGTCCGAATAAATATACAGTCCCGAATAAAAGAATAGTACAGTCCAAATAATACAGTCCAAATAGGTACAAATTCCTAATTAATTAACAAATTAACTAAGAAAATAATAAACTGGCATGCAAGCCAAGGACTGCCTTGATTCTGCTCCGGATGATGAATGATGCATGTCCGAGTTGCCTTCGCGCGGAAATCCACTGCGATGCCCCAATTAGCCTCTGTTTCGCGATGGTTTTTGGAAAGCGCGCCAAGCCTCGGAAGACTGCTGATTCTTGATTTTGCTGCAACAGAGAGCAGGAAAAGGGCATGGCAATGTATTTTCACAAATGTATGCATGCCTCGATCCTCGTGCCACCAATCACGCATATCGATGCATGATGGCCAAGGAGTCGAATTGCACAACTCAATATGAAATGAATGCAAATGAAAACTCAACTAAAACCTAACTCCATCATGGATAATCCGGAGTGTCGGTGACTGGGGAATTGAGATACGTTCCGTCACTCGGTGTACGAAACGTACCTCATTTCCCGTGCTCGGGCTAACTCCTATCCCAAACACAATGCAATATGCATGACATGCAGGAAATGCAACTAAGATACAACCTAACATGCAACATGCTATGAAATGGCATACACGATGCACGAGATGAGATGGCATACACAATGCTCTAACATACAACCTAGCATACGCAATGCAAAGGATGAAATGGCATACACAATGCATAATGGACTTACACCAACACAAGCGGACCTCAGCCACACTCACATAGGAGGCCATAAGATGAAAATGAGATACTCGAAATACGTGCACGCGTGCACGCAAACCGAGGATCGACCCTAAGGCACCAAAATGCCACTCTAACAAGACATGGCAAGACATGGAATATGGCATACAAGCATGCAAATTTCAGAGGCAAAATGAGATGCAAAACAGCCCCAAAACATGACGAAATGAAACCCGATGCATGGAACGAGTCCCGAAACATGAATTTTGATGCATGAGATGGCCTATAGCTATGCAATGCATGCATAATTTGATCATGAAGTGTTAATACAGATTCAAGACAGTCCCAAAACAAGCATTTTTACAGTTTTAAACATGGCCAAACAGCAAGCACAAGTGGGGCTAAATTAGCATGCAAAAAAAGGGGCCAAGAGAGGAGTATGAGACAACCCACAAATGGTGGCCCCAAACAGAGAAAGGGCCTTCTAAAACATTGAAGAGGGACCAAAAATATGACCTTCCACAGTTTATGACAGACCCCAAAAACAGATACAAGTATGGCAAACAACTCATGCAAGAAATGGGCCAACAAAGGGGCAAAGAAGTAACTGATATATGCTGGCCCCAAACAGGTTAGGGCCCTTCAACAATGTTGAAGAGGGGCCCAAAATATGGCTCTTTACAGTAGATGATCAAGCCCAAAACAGTATAGAAATATGCTCAAAATGCCATGCAAAATTAAGGCCACAAGAGGGCTATAACATGAAGTATACCAAGGATGTCTCAAACAGCCCTAGACCCTTAATGAAACATGAAGAGGGGGTCATTTTAGGGCCATTTTCAGTTCGGACCAAGGTCCAAAAACAGAGACACAATAGCCTAATAAATCATGCAAAAAAGGGGACCTAAGATGGGTACAATGACAAGTGATATATGGAGGTCCCAAACAGTGTTGAGCCCTTCTTCAATGTTGAAGAAGGGCTCAAAATAAGCCTATTTTCAGTTTACCTCATGCTCCAAAACAGATTACATATGGGCCAAAAATACTATGCAAGATTATGGCATACAAAGGGGTAATGAATAAAGTGGTGGCTGGAGGTCTCAAACAGGGTAAGACCCTTCAACAAACATGAAAAATGGCTCAAAATACGCCTAGTTCCAGTTATGGCCGGAGCTCAAAACAGCAAGCCAAAAGGCCTAAGAAATGGTACAAAAATGAGCTAGAAAAGAGGGAAATGGCACTCACCCTTGAAGACCAATCTTTGGTTGCTTCTTGGACCAAGAAATGTTGCCTCTCAAGCTCTGGAAAGCTGCTCCAAATGGCTGGAATGGAGGTGGTGGTGTGGTGCTAGGTGATGGTGAAGAAAGGGTGTAGGAACTTGGATGTTTGGAGCTTGGAAGTGGGAGATGAATGGAGGTATGTATGCAAGGCTTCAAGACCAAATTTTTCAACCCTAAAACCAGAGCTGGGCAACTAGTTATATAGGCCAAAGAGAGGAGAAAAGAGGGGGAAAAAATGGAGGGAAAATGCACCAAGTTTCCCTCTAAAAAAGCCCCCCCCCGGGATACAGATTTTTTGGGGGAAAAAGATATACAACTGTAATGTATCAACACTGAGGAACAAGGCCGGCCAGGTATTGGAGCTGCAGGTGGCTGGCCGGCCAAGGGTCAAAATGGTCAAGTTGAATTAGTGGCCGGCCACCACAAATTGGTGGCCTCCCAGGTGTCCTCAACACAACCCTGTGGTTCAAAACTGGCAACTGTAAAACATGAGAGATAATAGGCCATTTTTAGGAGGGGTTCAAAAGGGTCAATGACAATTACTGGCCGGCCATGTAACATTGGTGTCCTCCCAGGTGTGTACATCACAAATATGGGGTTTAGGGTTGAAGAAAGTGGCCCTAGGGTGGTCAACATTGGCTTGGAAGTGTGGAAAACGGGCGTCGGAGGGCGGTGAAGGAAATATAACCGGTTGCTGGAACAATTACTGGCCTCCCATCCTTCTACGGCTTTCCTGGTGATGAAACAGAGGTCCCTGCCAAAAATGAACGAAAACCGATGCAAAATGAAGGTTCGGGGGCCGAGACGCGCAGTCCGAGGCCCCGAAAACTGACTGTTAGGCACCGGGAGTGGTGTTCGACCACGAAGTGGGTCTCTTAGACCACAGTGTCCCTCAAAAGGGAGTAAATAAAATGCATGCCAAAAACCGGAGCAAACGGAGATAGTTAGGCGGTCCCGAACCGAGGCACACGGCTTGACGGCTCTGAAAATCGGGAACCGAGCTCCGAAATGGGAAAAATGGCCTGCGACCACGAAATATAGCCTACGGCCATCAAGAGACGATCTACGAGACCCCTCCCTCCTCTCAGGAAGAAAAACAGAGAAAACCGAGCCTGGTTCGCAAACCGAGGCAGAGTACAGAAAAGCCCGGAAGTCCGGAGGCAAGGCTCGCAGCCGCGACTCTGAAACTTCTGGACGAGCACAACATGCAACATCACCAAGCGCTCAACTGGTGACGTCTGAGTCTTAATGTCGGTCAAAAATGGGGTGTCTACACTTACAGCGCTATAACATAAGCACTAGGCAAGCAAATGAATGAAGCATTCACAATCTAAAAAAATATTCATCAACAACATCAGGTTTCAAAGCTTGAATAAGAATTGGCTAGAACATCTAAAGAATGAGAAACAGATAAAAATATCATGCTGAGTATCTAAAGTCAGTTACAAAAGAAGTGGAAATTCCTATCATTGGTAGAGAGATACAGACTAGAATAGCATACCTAGATCTTCTAGAGCTACTGCTTCAACTGATTATTCAGCTCTCCCTGCTGAGCCACACATGCTCTAAAGTGGTAGAAACACCAAAGATTAAGTGCATGTTTGTGTATCCAACCCAAGTGGCCATGTAACAGATAGCAGCGCACGACCCAACAAGCTGCAGAAACTAGTTGCAAAAACCAGAACACATGACAAACACAAATTACTGAAATCAAAAAGGAAGAGAAAAATGAGAACCACAAATAAGCTTTAGCTAAAGAATCTATAAGTTCAGAGCATCCCCATGAACTATGAAGGGTCATATCATTGCCCAAAATTAAAAAGGCAATGACACTAACCTACATGCATATAAATATAGACACCTAGATTATACACTCGCATAATGAGATTAAATTATTAGAAAGTTAAAGCACCTAGAACGAATGTAGCATGAACGCTTGACTTTCAGAAAATTAAAAGCTCAAGTCACATATGGCACATTTGAAATATATGTAAATACTCAATTTATGGTGTACATCAGCCTACATTGATACATGTTTGTTCACTTACAAGAACTTTACCTTCTTATATGAACTAAACATTTCAGAAAATTAAAAAAACTCAAATAAAATTCCTTACATTGAAATATATGTAAACACTCTAATCAAACAAATCATAAACCTACCGAATTTAGCATTGTCATGAGTTATGGTTTACATTAGCCTACCTTGATACGTAAGAGCTTTACCTTCTTATAAGAACTAAATATATGCACTTGTCTCTTGACCTCATTTCTGCCACTAGCACCTGGTTCAAGAGAATAATACCTAAATGGGAGCATAAGCCAAAGCACCTGGTTCAGGAGAACTTCGCTTGCCTAGTGCTCATGTTGTTGATGAAATTTGGTAATGCTTCACTCAATTGATGAGAAAGGTAAGGAAAGAGAAAATTCAATTTTTTTTTCTTCTTTGCATCCCCAAAAAAATGTGGCTCTCACCATAACAATTTCTTTGAAAGAAACTTTTCTCGAACTCTTTCCGTAAAAAGTACAGGTAATAATATATCTAGGGAAGATTTAAATAATTTTTGTATATAAATTTTCTTATAAATTGAACAATTAACAACAAAATAGAAAAGAACAGAAAATATTTTCATGTACACTATTCCAACCAAGCACAAGCCTGACTGGTTAGTTTTTTTATTTGCTTTTAATGAAAGGTTATAGTATAGTTAGTGTATATACATATAACCACCCAATGTTTGTCTGGAACGAATTCAAAAAAAAAAAAAAAAAAAAAGAGAGAAGTGGAGATACTCTGGATATTACTATAGCTACCCAAATTTTGTTTTGGAATGGCTTCACAAAGAAATATTTAAATCCAACTTAGAGAATTCTTCAGATGCAGGGAAACTCAACAAAACCCATGCTATCAACTGGGATAATGATGTTATATTCCGTATTTTGAGTTTTCTTCTTCTGCTCAATCAGTAATTCATTGCAGAAACAAAAACTAATTTTAGTAAACAAAGGCAGTTGAGCAGTGAGTGAGTCTTGTTCCACTTAAAAGTACACATTCAAATTGAAATTATTGTTATGCAGTATTAATATTACTTATAAGACATGGTATGGAAGAAAGGAAGGAATGATAATCTAAATGTCTCAATAAGAGAAGAAAATTTTCAAAATGAAAATATGAAGTATTGTGCAAGAAAGCTTGTAGCATCCTATAACCCAACAACAGACATGGTTCCCTGACCCAAGCCCATTTCCTAAGCTTCCAATGTCCATTTGCTTAGCTTAGAATCCTTCATATTCCCAAATAGTGCAGGTCATTCCCTTGATTTGGATAGCTGCTGGTTTATTGGCTGTGTTTTACAGTAGAAGTTTTTCTCCACTGCATGGAAGTTAAGGAGAAGCATAAAAAGATTTTGCATTGTAAGTCACTTGAGAAAAATTTGGAGCATAGTAAAAACCTCTGCTGTGTTTTGCCTTTGTCACGATCAGCCAATGATCCTTTGTCGTGATTCTTTGTTGCAAGTTACAACCATATCAAAGTGGTCAGTGGATCACCCACATGCACTTACTTAGGGCTTTATTTTTCCAGTCAAACAGTCTTATTCAAACTCCAAAACTAAAGCCATAGGTGTGTAAGTATCAATGCACCTTCCCTATTAACTTCCTTCCAGCCCTAACTTCATCAAATTAACCTCAGAAACCCTAGCTTCATCAAATTAACAGCTTTCAAAACTCAAAATTATACAAAATTAAAAAATCCAAAATCAAAATCCTAGAAACTTTTGTGTTCTATACCAAACACTTGAAAAAGCATCCACACAAAATCAATTTACAAAACCTAAAGAAACAGAACAAGAACACTCCAAATTTATAGATTACTATAAAATAAGTGTCAATCGACCAAAATATAAATTGAAATTACACTCTTAACAATAATCAAAATGATAAAAATCGAACAAATTCGAATGAATCAACGAGAACTCACCTCACGCGTAGATAATCAGTGTGATCTTGAAAGCATCTTCGACGACATCGAAAATGTACAATATCAGAGATTGGGAACATAGCTTTGTACGTTATTAGAGAGAGAGAGAGAGAGAGAGAGAGAGAGAGAGAGAGAGAGAGAGAGAGAGAGAGAGATTTGCACTTTCTCCTCGAATGACTGTCAGTGGGAAGATGACAGCGTCAGAGAATGGCGGATTGGGGCAACACTGATGAGAGGATGGCGGAGTGAGGCGAATTGGAAAAACGAATTGCAAAAGGAAGAGTCTTATATATGTTTGGAAATTCTGAATAGAAGCCGTGCCTTCTAGAGTAGAGTAGTGGAATTGGAAAAAACGCCAATTTTGGGATATATTTTTATAAAAAAAAATCTATTCAAAAAAATATATAAATATATAATCACATTTATATATATTTTTTTATATATATAATCACACTTAATTAGAAAGTGTGATTAAAAATATATATAATCACACTTAATTGAAAAGTGTGATAATATATATATATATATATATATAATGACACTTAATTGAAAAGTGACATAAAAAATAAATATATCACATGTTAGTTAAAAAGTGTGATTAAAAAATGTATATATATAATGACACTTGATTGAAAAGTAACATAAAAAATAAATATGTCACATATTAATTCAAAAGTGTGATTAAAAAATATATATATATAATCACACTTAATTGAAAAGTGTGATAAAAAATAAATATTATCACACTCAATCAAATCAAGTATGATTAAAATATCAATCTAATTTTTTTTATCACGCTTTCAATAAAAGTAAGATATTTTTATGTATCAAAGTGTGATCTTTATCTGTTTTTTTTAGTAGTGTCTATTAATTGGTTTTCTAATAGAGTTGGCCTAACTTGGATTGTAGCTCAAATTCTAACTCCGTTCAATTATTTGCATTGATCATTTTGTAGGACTTTCAATTACGCTATTCATGAAAAAATTAGGTTGATTTGATAATCATTACATTTTCATTTTATTGCGTTTGTTTTTGCAAAATTGACGGAGAGGACATCCATTTTCTTAAAAACAAACATGATAAAATGAAATATTATGATTATAGAATCAATTAGATATTTTTGAACGATATATACGGAAAATCTTGCAAATAAATAATTTTGATTATTGAAAAAAACCCGTAGTTGGTCTTATTTTCACATCAAATTTTCTTAACAAAAACTTATATTTAAACTGAGAAACACAACCCTTTCTAATATGGCACCACATAGGTGATAATTTGCAACCTGAAATTGAAATTTTGAAAGAGACAATAATTTCTGCATTTTATTTGGAGCAATGTCACCCTGCCTACAACTGAGTCCGTTTGGAAAGTATTTATTTTAATTAAAAAGTTATTAAAAATAGATAAAAAATTTAATTCTTATAAAAGAAAGTTAAAGATTTCTGTTTATTTACCCTACTTTTTGAACATTTTTCATACAAAATTTAAATGTCAAAATTTGGTTAGATATTGTTTAGTGTTTTGATTCTGGTGATTACTAGTTATGTTATACGGAATCGACCATAAGTGTTAGGTGCCTTTGTTATTTTGTAAAACAGGAATAAAATGGTATTTTCACCTTTTGTCTAATGTGATTGGATTGTGAATCTCCTAAGCTTCATCTCTCAATGTTACAAATTTATAATTAATAAAGAAAGTGAAATCTACGATTTAAAAAAATTATTTTTAAAACATATTGGTTTTAATTGAACCAACATGTAGGGAAAAAGAGAATTCCAATTGGAACTAGCTCAACACAAAATGATGGCCACCTGTCTATGGTCTTGTTTAGGGACTAAATATTTTAGTTAAAAAAATTAAAAAATTATTATAAATTATCACATTATTTTTTGGGGGATGCACCAATAAATTCCAAATTTGTATCTTGTAATCCATTTGGTCCTATGAATTTTCTTATGAACCGTTAAGTCCTATCACAATGTTAATGACCATTAAACATCAAACACATCATCGTCAAAACAACATCATCATCATCAAAACAACTTCAAACATCACATTAAACATTATTCATCATCATCAAACATTAAACATCATCATCAACATTAAACATTAAATATCATCAAACATTAAACATTAAACATTATTCATTATCAACATTAAACATTAAACATCAGACATAAAACATTATTCTTCAACATTAAACATTATTCATCATCATCAAACATTAAACATTAAACATTAAACATCATCAAACATTAAACATTATTCATCATCAACATCAAACATCAAACATCAGACATAAAACATTATTCTTCAACATTAAACATTATTCATCATCATCAACATTATTCACACCCAAAAAAAAACATCAACATTAACATTAACACAGTGATGTTCTTGAATGTTCTTGAATATCGGATGTGTGATATTCGATCGAAATCATGAACACAGTGATGTTCTTCCCTCAAATCCGTCAAACCGAAGAAGAACATCAGACCGACTGAAACCATCAATACACTGAAACCACCGGATGTGTGATGTTCTTCCCTCAAATCCCTCCAATCCCTCAAATCACCACCGGATGTGTGAAATTCGATCGGATGTGTGATGTTCTTCCCTCAAATCCCTCAAATCATCAACACGCTGAAACCACCGCCGAGTCCCATGGAGATTGCGCTGGCGGCGACCTCGGCGGCGGTGAGAGTGAGGTCGGTGGTGGTGTTTACAGAGAGACGGCCACGTTGGTCGATCGGGAGGTGAGGGAGAGGGAGAGGGAGAGGAGTAGGGTTATGGTTAGGGCTAGTGGTGGGGAAGAGGAAGAAATAGGAAGAGTGGAGAAGGAAACCCAAACATGGTTCTGGGAAGTTGAGATCTCGCCGCCGTGAAGTGTTCTTAATCCAAAGGTTCAAACCTAGATTCAAAACCAGATTTAAACCGTGAAGTGTTCTTGGGGTTTTGATGATGTTAATGATGTTATTGATGTTACTGTAGATAGTGGGACTAAATGGTGCATAAGAAAACTTGTAGGACTAAATGGTATAACTTTCTATCACATAGGATTTACTGGTAATTTTTTCTTATTTTTTTTATATATATTATATTATAAAAAATTAAAAATTTATTAAAATAGTATATTCTTAAACGAGGAACCTACACAAGTGAAAAGAAATAAAAACACCAGACAACCATTACTTATTAGGCTAAAGTTTTATTTGAATACTGACAAAAGAAACATCACAGAGCATGCTTCTCACTAGTCCAACATGGAAGATGCATTGACGCAACAAACAAACAGTAAAACTCGAACCCAAACCTTATCTCTTACTAGTCCAACATGAAAGACGCATCGACACACCAAACAAATAGTAAAACTCGAATTGAGACATCAATTAACTAAAAACACGGAAGTTGCAGCACCAGTATGTATTGATGCAACAGCTAAAATTCGAACTCAAAGCCTATCTCCCACTAGTCCAACGATGAAGATGCATTCAGGCAACAAACAGTAAAACTCGAACCCAGACATCAACTAAAAATACGGAGTTGCAACGGCGAATAGAGGAACTTTCCTGTGAATAGTAAGACCAGTACACTCACTCATATCCAAATCCTCACCCTTAACTCCCTCAGGAAACTCCCAATCAAACTTATGCATAAGATTTGCCAACACAATCTCATTAGTAGCCATTGCAAATGATATTCCAGGACACCCCCTCCGACCCGCCCCGAATGGAATCAACTCAAAGTCATGTCCTCTGAAATCCACAGCGGAGTTAAAAGACCGCTCCGGCCAAAACTCCTCGGGCCTCTCCCACGACTCGGGGTCTCTCCCGATGGCCCAAGCGTTGACGATGACGATGGTTTTGGCAGCGATGTGGTAGCCCATTACGTCCACGTCTTGGCTGGCTTCGTGGGGGATTGGCATTGGGACAGGAGGGTGGAGACGGAGAGTTTCTTTGATGACTGCTTTTAAGTAATCCATTTTGTCTAGATCGTCTTCTGTGATGGTGGGTTTGCCTCTTGCTATGGCTCTGATTTCGGTTTGGAGTTTGTTCATGGTTTTGGGGTGTCTTAGGAGCTGTGTCATTGCCCATTCTAGGACTGTTGAGGTTGTGTCTGTTCCTCCGGCGAAAACATCCTACAAAAGATAAAATATAAATACGGTGATTTTTTTTTTTAAATGTAAATAATAACTCGTTTGATATCAATTTTGGTTTTAAATTTTGTAAAATTTACTAAATTCTCGCAACTAAAAAAAAAAAAAAAAAATTTGGTTTCACGTCACTCTCCAAACACCACATCTGGCCAACCCTTCTCCAGCCACCATTGTTGATGTCCTCCTCCAACAATCACTTCTAGAAATCACCTCCCACTAGCGATAATTAACTCTTGCTGGAAATTACATTCGGCCATCACAGCCGACCACCATCTCTAACCATGGGTAATCAATTCCAGCTACCACTTCCCACAATAGGCAATCACCTCTTACTATCGCCAAACACCTCTGGCCACTAAGTGGGGCAGGTTGCCCCAGTGGTTAGGGCATTGCTTAGGATGTGTGGGTTAGGCGCACGTCCCAGGTTCGATTCCCCACTGGGTGAGTGCCTGCAGCAGTTTGTGCAAGGGTGTCCGGCTTCCCACTGGCTAAATACCCTTCAGGAGTAGTCCTCGCTTCCCTAAAAATCGGAGGGTTGGGGATACCTGAATTATCAAAAAAAAAAAAAAAAACACCTCTGGCCACTATCTCCAACCGTGGACAAGTACGTCACCTCCCATTGGCTATCCCTTTCAATTGTTTTCAAAACGAGTTTTAAAAATACATGTGCCAAATATATTCTTCATAAAAATACAAATGTTTAATGGTTTCTGTTAAAGAAACATAAACATTACCAACTGGTTAATGAAAAATGCAGGAGAAAAACCCCCCCGGGGGGGGGGGGGGGCGGGGGCGGGTGTGGGTGGTTGGGGATTACACATCAGTGATTATTTCACAAATTAATGAAAATTTTATAATTTTAATTATTAATGATTGTAAGGTTTATCATAATTTTTTTATTTTTATTTTAAGATGCATTGAATTGGGGGGGGGGGGGGGAATAATCACTAATGTGATTATTTCACAAAATATTCACAAATTAATAAAAAAAAATGATGACTTTAATAATTAATGATTGTAAGGTTTATCACAAATTAAATTTTTTTTAAAAAAAAAAAGATGCACTGAATTGTAATTTCCTCTATAAAAAAAATTAAAAAAAAAGCCCACTTTCTATTTCTGTTTTATGCTTTCATTTAAAAAAACAAAAAGTAATAGAAATTGTATTTGAATAAAAATTATAATTTTTTTTTTTGAAAATTTTTATTTTTTAAATTTGTGTTATCATAAAAAATGAAGAATATATTTAAATATAAATTTTCTATTTGTATAACACTATTCATCCATGTTAAAGAAAGGAAAGTTGGACAAAATTAGTAGGTATACAAAATAAATAAATAAATAAATAATATCTATTTCAGTAACAACCCAACCAATCCCCATCTATAAAATAAATTAAAAAACAAAACATAAAGAATGAAAAACAGCGTGGCTTTGTGAGCAAGTAGACCTAATTTAAAGTTATTTATTGATTAACAACCATACAATAAAGGGTTTATTACATTTATAATTCTAAATTATTATTGAATTATCTATACTCAGTCGCTAAGCTAATACTAAGTTCCTAAAATATATAAATCAAAATCAATTTAGTTCATAAATTATCAATTGAATTTATTAAATTCTTAAAATATTTAATTCAAAACTATTTAGTCTCTAAAAAGATATAAATATTTTTTAATTTTTAGTGTTTGACATAATAAAAAATAAAAATTAACAAAAAATATATTTTATAATCAACAGAAAATAAATTTGTTTGATTAGAAAAAATACTTTACTACCACCAACCTCCACCGTTCTATGACCACCGCAAACCCCTCCAAACTAAGCATGTAGTGGAGATTTTTAAAAGCGAGACATTTAGTGTGATAGTTTTTCATCGATTAAGAGTACCATGTAAATACTGTCGCATCTTACTTTGGGGTATCTAATAATTTTCTCATTCCATTGTCATCACCATCACCTTGCAAATTTTTTTTATTAATTATAAAAATATAATATAATTTTTACAGAAAAATATTTGTAAAAAAAAAATCAAAACGAACATAAAAAAATATTTTTCCCCAAACAAAAGTGTAAAAACAACTCTTTTCAAAGTTAGGATGGAAATCAAACTTACCAAAAGCAAAGCTTTGATACTATCTCTATCAATAGTAACAGAAGACTTATTATCCCTTTGAATCTTAAGCATTGTATCAACAAAGTCCTCTTTACTTTCATCACTCTCTGCTCCACATTCCACCATTCTATCTTCATGCTCTTGAACCACTGAGTCCAAGAACTCATCAAGCTCTTTAGCAACTCTATCCACTTCACCATCTTTCCCAGTGAGTCGACTCACCCATCCAAGCCAAGGAATAAAATCACCCACATCAAAACCACCCACAAGCCCCACAAACTGCCTCAAAAGCTTCTGAAACTTCTCTCCTCTCTCCCCAACCCTATACTTCTTTCCAAACGCCGCCATGCACACGACATCGCTCGTCAGCCACGAAAACATCTCGCTCAGATTCAAGGGTGGCGATGATGGCGATGAAATGCACGATTTTTCGATGAAATTTAACATGTTTCTTGTTTCTGCTTCGCGGGCAGAGCGAAAGGACTGAACCCTTTTGGTGTTGAGGAGTTGGAGGATGAAGATGCTTTTTAATTGCCTCCAGTACTCTCCATAGGGGGCGACCGAGACGTCTTTCAGGTCGTACAGGAGCTTTCGGTTGATTCGGAATTCAGGGCGGTTTGCAAAAATTAGGTCATGGGTTTTCATGATTTCTTTGGCAGCGGCTGCAGAGGAGACGACGATGGCCGGGGAGGAGCCGAGGTGGAGGAGCATGACGGGGCCGTGGAGTTTGGAGAGGGAGAGGAGGGAGCGGTGGGGGTAGAGGCCGAGTTGATGGAGGTTTCCGATGATGGGGAGCTTTGGTGGTGATGGTGGAAGGTTTTTTTTGGTGGTGGTGGTGGTGGAGGAGAGGAGCCATTTGAGAAGGAAAGGGAGGGAAAGAAAGAGGAGGAGTGAGAAGGATAATGGTTGGAATAAGGTGAATTTTTGCTCTAGGAATTGCATGACACTGGACATTTTATTGGTTTTTTGATCAGCAAAGAAAAATTTCATTTAATAGCATGAAATTAAAGGTACAGGAAGACGACATGCATTGAGAGAGATTCGGTAGTATAAAAATACCCCTACTACTGCTACTCGCAGCCATACAACCAACCCCTAAGCCTCTCGAATTTTTTAAATAAAAAAGTTAAGAAGAACTTAACTAGAAAAATAAAATACAAAGAGTCCCCACATAAACAACCCACCAAACCACCCAAAACAAAACTAAAAGAGCTAAACCCAACAACCCACGCCTCTGGATCAGACATCACCCCTCAGCAGCTACAACTCCCAACGCCCTCACGCACGCCTCTGCTGCTACAGCCACTCTAGGCTGCTGCCCACGCCACCCTTAGCTGCTGCACCTCCCACCTGCCAATGCCCCTGCTGCAAGCTGGACCTCCACTGCTGAAAACAGAAACAGCACCCGCAGCTCATCTCCCACCGGATCTTCATACTCACACCCGAGAAGACTCCATAGCCATCACCGGAAAACACGATGCTGCTGCACCACCCCTGCTGCACCTCCCCTGCTACTGCCAAAACTCCATGCCCACCTCCTCTACTTACCTCCTCTGTTGCAATGCCCACTCCGGCCGAGAAAACACCACTGCCACATGAAAACAATACCCTTACACCCAACAGCTCATCTCCCAACAGATCTTCTCCTTACACCCAATACCCTCTACCAAACTCCCAAAGCCCATACCAAGCTACTACTACTCCCCTCCCAGAAACACTCCTAACGGCTAAGGCTTAAAAATACCCAACGGCTGAGGTTTACATCAGGACTACTACTAACTCACACCCGAAGCCTTCTGCCAAACTCCAAAACCAACAGGTCTTCAATCTCACGCCTCTTCACCCCTCAAACTCTCACTCGAGGAGGAGTGCTCGAGTGACAACCGGACAGACTGGACCGCCTACGATACCCTTGTTTCCGCCCAAAAAGCACACCCCTCAAACTCCTGCTCGCCAAAGAGCGCACGAGTGAAAAACCAGGACGCCCCTGAGATTGACAAACTGATGACATGGGAACCAACTGATGACAGAACACTCTCCCACAGCAACGGAACAAACCTAGGTAGGTAGAAACGGGGGACTCAAGTTTATTGAACAGAAAAACTAACAAGACAAAGGAAAAAGCAAGCTAGGCCAGCCGACCGCAATAGCCAAAGGCGGCGGCCAGCCGGCCCAAAAAAGAGGCCGGAGAAGGAGGTTTAAACAGAAGGAGAAGAGAGGTTTTTAGAGAGAGAAGTAGCTTTTCCGCACTCTTGCTAGAATTACAACATAAACTTGTGGAGTGTGCTTAGGGACATTTTATTGGTTACTTGTGCTTTTGTGTGTATGGCTAGCTAAATGTTGCACACTATATAGGTTGGGTTGGGTTGGGGTATCCTCATGGATCAAATGCTATTTCCTTAAGGGTATCTTCATGGATCAAATGCTATTTCCTTAAAAACAAAAGTATAAGATAATTTAATGAAATAAAAATTTAGTTAGTAATTTTAATATAATTTGCTTGTTTTGTGTGAAATCATATTAATTACTAAAAAAATATATAGATTAAATTTCTAGAATATTTTTAAAAATTGATTGTATTTTTTTTTTTTATTAATGAGATTTATAAATAAATTTCTCTATGATTATCAATGACTTTTTTAATAAGAGATCAGATTACATTTTTAAATTATTATGGAAAGTTACATAAAAAAAATTTCAAAAAATCATAAAAGAAAATTAAAAAAAAAAAGTCATACTTTTTAATTTTTTTTTTGTACGTTTTTTTTTTAATAAAACGTCAAAAAGTTATTTTCAAATATTTTAATTTTTTTACTTCACATTTCATTACATGAATTTGGGGATTTAACGGCGTTAAATTAACGACGTTTTGGTAAACGTCACTTTTTAAAAAAATTAACGGCGTTTTTTAAATGTCGCAATTGTTATTAATTAAAACGTTTAACCGTTTGGTGACTAGGAGACGTTTGAAAAGCGCCTCCAAATCCTCTCTCCCCTCAAACCCTACCCCGTCTCTCCAAACCTTTATTTTGAAAACCTATTTTGAGCACCGCCGTCTACATATGAAGTTCGAATCTCTCCCCCACTCTCTTTCTCTCAGAGGATCGAATCAATATGAAGTTCTCTCTCTCAATTCGGTGATTCTTCTTCAGCTCGGTGATTCTTCTTCTTGAGCACAAAGCGATTGCGATTTCGAAGTTCGATTTTGAGCACCGTGATTTGGAACTCTTCTTCAGATCCGTGATCTTCATCTTCTTCGATCAGAGGTTAGATATTTCTTCTGTACTCTGTTTGGAACTCTTCATCTTCTTAGATGTTTTTTTCTTAGATGTTTCTTTAGCTCTGTGAATCTCTTCTTTTGTCCTCTGTTTCCACTTTTTGCTTAAATCATTATCTTCTTCGTTTCTAGTTTTGCTTATTGTTCTGCTCAAATCACTATTAGGTGATGATCGATGATTCACTTCAATTTGTCTCTATTTGATTTTTTCTTTCTTTGCTTTTAAGATCTACATATATACATACAATTTAATTTGTCTATTTATGAATTATATGATGTATAAAATATGTGTTATTTTGTTATGATCAAAGCAATCACTTGATTTTCTTTTTGGTTGTCAAGTTTTACTTGTGATTTTTTTTTTCCTCTGCATTTTACTTGAATTTTTGAAATCTGGAGAATTTCACATCGAGAACGATAGGTTTGGTGGAGATGGAAGTATGTTTCAAATTGCATTTTTCTTTTCTTTTTTCATTCCTCAGTGATCATGGTATCTTTGTTTTCCTATTTGTCGGTTTACATGATGGTGCATTTTCTTAAATGTACAGTTGTTCTGATCTTAGGTCTTGCATGCTTACTTTATTTTATACTTTTTTCCATTTTCTAGCCGTAATGAGCATATTGTCAAAATCGGGATGCTACATTAGATTGACAAAGGGGTTTACATGATTATGGCCCTGTTTGGTAGAGCTGTGGGAAAGTGCTTATAGCTTATGCCTAAACAGCTTATAGCTTATAACTATGAACATAAGCTGATTTCTGACTTATAAATTAAGCATCTCCTGCCCCACTCAAAGAATAAGCTGATTTCTGACTTCCAAAAAGTTATAAGTTAAAAGCTATAAGCTAAACCAAACATATCAAAATAGCTTAAATTAAGCTGAAAGCTGAAATAAGTAGTTTTTAAGCTGTACCAAATAGGCACTATATCAAGGATCCAGAAGACATGGAAAAGATGTGGAATCATCCTATTGTTAGTAATGAGTGGAGCAAATCTGGGGAGAAACAGGGAAAAGTGCAATTTTCTCACGATGCCGAGAATAGACCTTATCTTTCTCGGGTAGAGTTAAGGGTAAGATTAAATAATATGGATCTGCAAAATATTTATTTTCTTGCATGTATTTATCATAACTGGATATTTTGAATGCTTCCCCTGCTGCTATGTTCTCCTGCTACCCCCTCCCCCTTCATCTTCTTTGTTACTGGTCACCATTTTCCGCTTCATTGGTTATCTATAAGACAACTAAGAAAGCATAATTTATTTTCCATCACCAGTTGACAAACTTCACCCAATCTTTGAATAGTTACCATCAGCTACTAAATTAGGGCAGGTTTTGAACTTAATTTAAACACAAAAGGTGGTATATGGATAAGCTAACTTCCATAATCCAATTAATCAAAACATGCTGGAGCTCTTTTGGTGACAGCATGCAAACTGTGGGAAGTAATTTTCATTTTCCATCAATTGGCTTTTGATGGTTGTGAGAATCTGAATACATTATCTCAAGAAATCACAATCACCTCCCACATTCTTTCTGGCCCTCCTTGAGTCATTTGGGAAGCTTTAACTTGTTTTTTCTTTTTTTGCTAGGTGAGATTTTCCATAAAAATATATGAAAGAATAGAAGTCAAGTACAAAGAATCAAGAGGGGCACACTGTAGACACCCCATTTTTGACCGACCTTAAGACTCAGACGTCACCGATTGAGCGCTTGGTGATATTGCATATCGTGCTCGTTCAGAGGTTGCGGAGTCCCGGCTGCGAGCCTTGCCTCCGAACTTCCGGACTCTTTTGTGTTTTGCCTCGGTTTGCGAACCAAGCCCTGTTTTCTCTGTTTTCTCTTCCCGAAGGGAGGGAGAGGTCTCGTAGACCATCTCTCAGTGGCCGTAGATTATGTTCTGTGGTCGTAGGCCATTTTTCCCGTTTGGAGCCCAGTTTTCGGTTTTCGGAGCCGTCGGCCGTGTGTCTCGGTTCGGGACCGCTTAACTACCTCCGTTTGCTCCGATTTTTGGCGCACACCTTGTTTCCTCCCTTTTGAGGAACACTGTGGCCTAGGAGACCAACTTTGTGGTCGTAGGCCATTTTTCTCGTTTGGAGCCCAGTTCCCGATTTTTCGGAGCTGTTGGCCGTGTGCCTTGGTTCGGGACCGCTTAACCACCTCCGTTTGCTCCGGTTTTTGGTACATACCTTATTTCCTCCCTTTTGAGAGACACTATGGTCCGAGAGACCAACTTCGTGGTCGGACACCACTTCCGGTGCCTAACAGCCCACTTTCGGGGCCCCGAACTGCGTGTTTTGGCTCCCGAACCTTCATTCTGCATTTTTGGGCTCTGACCCAAACTTGAGATAGTCATATTTTGAGGTCTTTTTCATGTTTTATTAAGGACCTTTTGCTGTTTGAGATCTCCTACTGCCACTTGCTTCTTCACCCCTCTCTTAGCCCTTTTCTTGCATGATAGTTTAGGCCTACTTGTATTTATTTTCGTGGCTTGTCATAAACTACAAAGTGTCTTATTTTGAGCCCCTCTTCAACTTTGTTGAAGGGATCTCGGCCGTTTGGGACCAGCAGCTATCACTTCCCCCTTTATCTCCCTTTAGGCCAATTTTGGGGGGAAATTTGAGTTTCATTTCCCCCCCATTTTTCCCCCTCTTTTCCACCCTCTTGTGTCTATATAACAGACCCTCCAGCTCTGAAAAAAGGGTTAGAAAAATTTGTTTGGAGTCTCTCACATTAAATCTCTCTCTCTCTACATTCTAACCATCAAAACCCTTTGATTCTTACACCATTTTTACACACCATCACCTAGCACCACCTCTCCATTCTCCATTCCAGCACATTGGGACTGTTTTGAAGAGGTTAAAGGCTCAGAATTTGGTCCAAAAGGCAGCTGAAAGATTGGTCTACAAGGGTAAGCACACTTCTTCTCTTTTCTAGCCTTTTCTTGGTTCATTTCTAAGCCTTGCTTGCTTGCTTTTTTGGGCTCCGACCCTAACTGAAAGTAGCATTATTTTGAGCTCTGTTTCATGTTTCCTTAAGGGCCTCTCACTGTTTGAGGCCCCCATTTTGCACTTGCTTCATTACCCTTTTTGTATCCCTCTTTCTTGCATAGCATTTTTGGCCTATTTCTAAACTGTTTTGAGGCATGATGTAAACTGTAATGTAGCTTATTTTGAGCCCTTCTTCAACATTGTTGAAGGGCTCATCACTTTTTGGGACCTCCATATGTCACTTGTCTCTTTACCCCTCTCTTGGCCTCATTTTTGCATGCTTTGTTAGCCTCGTGTGCTTCTGTTTTTGGACTTTGGTATGAACTGTAAAAGGCCTTATTTTGACCCCATATTCATGTTTCATTAAGGGTCTTTTGCTGTTTGAAGCTTCCCTTTTGTACTTTGTGTTATGGCCCTCTTTTGGCCTTATTTTGCATAATATTTTGAGCATGCTTGTGCACTGTTTTGGGTCTGGCCATCAACTGTAAAATGCCATATTTTGGGCCTCTCTTCAACATTTTTGAAGGGCCCTCTTATGTTTGAAGTCAGCAGCTGCTACTTGCTTAATTACCCCCCTTTTTGCCCATTTTTGCATGCTAATTTAGGCCTATTTGTGCTCACTGTTTGGCCTTGCTTAAAACTGTAAATATTCTTGTTTTGGGGCTTCCTTGCTTCTGTCTTCATGCTTCATGTCCAAATAATGCATTCTTGATGTAGCTACAAGTCATTTCATGTGCCTAATCCATGTTTCGGGACTCGTTCCATGCATCGGATTTCATTTCACCATGTTTCGGGGCTGTTTTGCATCTCATTTTGCCTCTGAAAATTGCATGATCATATGCCATATTCCATGTTTTGCCATGTCTTGTTAGAGTGGCATTCCGTGCCGTAGGTTCGGTCCTCGGTTTGCGTGCACGCATGCACTGTTTCGGGACTCGTTCCGTGCATCGGATTTCATTTCACCATGTTTCGGGGCTGTTTTGCATCTCATTTTGCCTCTGAAAATTGCATGATCATATGCCATATTCCATGTTTTGCCATGTCTTGTTAGAGTGGCATTCCGTGCCGTAGGTTCGGTCCTCGGTTTGCGTGCACGCGTGCACGCATTTCGAGTTGTCTCATTTTCATCTCATGGCCTCCTATGTGAGTGTGGCTGAGGTCCACTTGTGTTGGTGTAAGTCCATTATGCATTGTGTATGCCATCTCATTCATAGCATTTCGTATGCTAGGTTGTATATTAGAGCATTGTGTATGCCATGTTACATCGAGTATCGTGTATGCCATTTCATGGCATTGTGCATGTTAGGTTGTATCTTAGTTTGCATTCATGCATGTCATGCATATTGCATTGTGCTTGGGATAGGAGTTAGCCCGAGCACGGGAAACGAGGGGCGTTTCGTACTCCGAGTGACGGAACGTGTCTCAATTCCCAGTCACCGACACTCCGGATTATCCATGATGGAGTTAGGTCTTGTTATGTTTTCATGTGTATTCATTCTATATTGAGTTGTGCAATTCGACTCCTCGGCCATCATGCATCGAGATGCGTGATTGGTGGCACGAGGATCGAGGCATGCATACATTTGTGAAAATACATTGCTGTGCCCCTTTCCTGCTCTCTATTGCAGCAAAATCAAGAATCAGCAGTCTTCCGAGGCTTGGCGAGCTTTCTAAAAAAACCATTGCGAAACAGAGGCTAATTGGGGCATCGCAGTGGATTTCCGCGCAAGGCAGCCCAAACAGACATCGTTCAGCGGAATCAAGGCAGTCCCTGGCTTGCATGCCAGTTTATTATTTTCTTAGTTAATTTGTTAATTAATTAGGAATTTGTACATTTTGGACTGTATTATTTGGACTGTAATATTCTTTTATTCGGGACTGTATATTTATTCGGACCCTCTGTGCGAGGGCATAATTGTAATAAGTGTGGGTGAGTGTGATGTATGTCTTCTAACCCCATGTCTTTCTTCCCTTTTATTTACCTGCTTATGATGGTTAGATTAGGACATAATTCAATTAGCATACAGTATGACAGCATGTTTGCATCATTCATCTGTTTTGCACGCACCGAGCTCGGCGCATCATACAAATTGCATTTGTATTTCAATTCCAAATTGAATACGTGTTAGTTGTAGCATTCCACATGCCATGTTTAGAATAGTCGAGCCTGCTATAGTTTGCATTTTTGCATGTGTTGCATTAGGCAATTCTGTGTATCTAGGATCATGCATGGATTTCTAATGAGTTTCTGTTTTGGCTTGGAGTACTCGGTGAGTTTTTATGCTTTAGCACCCTTGCATGTGTGTGAGTGTTGCCATGAATAGCATGCTTACCATGAGGCTAATTGCTTATGTGATATAACTGTCTTGAATGCCTATGGGTGGAGGTTGTGTTACTTGAATTGGGATAATTCATCAAATGTTTGTTTTAAGCCCACCTGAGGGTGGCAAAATCTGCATTTTAAGCCTACCTGCGGGTAGCAAACCATCTTTCAAAAACAAACATGAAATGTTTTGTTCCAATTCAAGCGACCCAGTCTATACTTGTATGCTGTGCCCATCACATAGTAAATCTAGGCTAATAACCGGAATAAGAACACACAATGTTTTCAAAACTAGATATCACGGTTAGTAGAGGCCGGTCTTTGACCAGGCGAGCGGGGGTGCTCACGAAGTGACCTTCCCCAATCGTACCCAAGTTCCCGAGCCGAGGCAACTTTGGTGATGACGGACACGTGGCCTTTGGCACCGAGTCAGGGTTTCCTAACTTTCCCCATAAAAAATATTTAGGTGGCGACTCTGTATCTGGCAAAGCAGTCCATGTTTGGCACTTCTTTCAAAAATCTGTTTTCTCAAAAACGATTTGCCGGATTTGGACTCTTTGGTTCAAGATTTAGAACTGTGACATTCGAGTCTTTGAACTGTAGTGAACCCAAATGAACAGAACGGGACTTAACCCTCCCGGGGCGTTCAGGGACGTCTACACACACATACCCCTTGTACAAAATGTACGAAAAACACAAGGTCATAACAGTAAAAATTTTAGATCATTTGGACTAATGTTGTTCCAGGACTGAAGGAGGGATAGACTAATTCCTGCAGTTGAGATGAGTGAATTTAACTGAGTGGCTTTGACTCTCTTTTTCTAACATGCTGCCTTTTTCTTGCAGGCAATTGCAGAAATTATACTGTCAAAACACTTTAGTACAAGAGGAGTAAAACCAGTAAGTACTCTACATGGTTGTAAAAAAGATGCCATTATGTGGCTGATTTATTCTTTTCCGTCCTAAGAAATTTAAAAACTTTGAGGTGTTTATTCTTGGTCATAGTTTCACCATACATTCAAAGGGAAGGCCGACTAGTCAAACCATGCTGTTTAGGGAACTATTATCCTTTGTGACAAACTCATTGTTAAGTCACCACTAGTCCCAAAAGCTTAAGTTGTTAGGAAATGAGCCCAACAATGTATATCAAGCTATCCAGCATTATGTTATATTAATTACTTTTTAAAGCTCTTTATTCCACCACCAAAAATTTTTAGATGATGGCCCACTATCTTTAGATTTCCCATTGGACATTGTTTCATTTATAATTAATTATAATGTTCATAGCTCTTTTCAACATTTCTGCTCCTCCATAAGATGTGGCCATTGAAGCCACCTCCTATAATTTTTTTTCCCAATTTTTTTTTATCCTGCCTACTATTTAATGCAAATCCTTCTGAAATTGTCACATACTTTCTTACATTCATCTATTTCTACATGGGTGTATTCACTAACTAATCCATATTTAAATTTAGAATTACAACCAATTCATATCATTGTGTTTCCTTTAATTAAAGTTTATTTGCTTTCTCTTCTTTTTGTTAGATGCTTACTTGGTGAGATTTAAAAGCTTGGGTTGATAAATATAGAGGTGAATTCAACTGCTATGAAACATCTGGAATCAAATAACCAAAAAATTCAAATAAAAATAAAAAACTAATTTGAAAAAGATTAAAAGCATACATTTCAAAATAGGAGACACCTCATTGGAGCACTCAATGCAACATTGTCCTTAACGGTCACCTCCTCAACTTTGTAGGATTTTTTTGCAAAATCTAAATGAAACCAAATCTTAGTTGATTGATTCACAATGTTTATAAGTTACAAGCTTTATTTATTATTGTTATTTGGGGTAGAAGGTGTAACGATTTGGAAAGATACGTAGAAAATCACAAAAACACTTTGAAAAGTATGATCATGTGATCCTATGAATCGATCCACAATCCCATTATGCTACTAATGCTTATTTTATTTGATCCTAGTTACTTGACGTTTCTATTCTTGATCTTATCTTTCTCGACTCATCTACTTATTATTGTCTTTGTTTTTTGTTTTTTGTTTTTGATTTCCTTCCTAAAATTCACTGGTGTGCAGATGGTTTTGTGTGCTCTTGCTAAGATTGTTAGCATGCGTTTCGTGAATGGGGTTGGACCTCGTCCAGGAATAATGGGAATTGACTACCCCACAGCTTGCTGGCTTTACAAGTATGTGAATTCCAGGGCTCAAACTGAATGTTTGTTTTAGAACATTGTAATGTTGGTGTGGATAAACAGTCATAGTGTATGTGAAGATGGGGACTTGAACCCAAGCAAGGGGGCCTCTATCATCTCCTGCTTAACCACCAAAGCTCTTTGGCATCTTACACTATGGAATAAAATAAAAAAAGTTCAACATCTCATGCTCTTTAATAAAGTGTTTATTAGCAACTTTGTCATTTTGGCTCGTTACAGATATCAGGATACCTCATTAGAATGAACTGAATTGATCCAATTGCCTTCGAATTGGAAATTAAGTTATCACAATAACTGGAGCATAACCAAATTGATGTTGATTAAAATTAGAAATCACTAAATTTTTTAACCTCCATATGCTTCTTGTTGAACAAATTGTTATAAAGATATTATACATTTTTAGTGAAACTAAAGCAGAATATGCTTATTCCAAGGCCGAAATTTGCTTGAATGTTTGCTTCTGATGTGTAGGGACTTGGGCTACAAGGCTTACATAGTAGAGTCCGTTGATGATCTAACAAAGCCTTTTGTTTCCTTGTACTTCGGCGCTGCCTAGTTGGCTTGGTTATCACAATATGAAAGGAGTAAGTTTGTTTGCTACCAAAAACCATCCATCTGTTACTTGTCAAGTGTTTTTGATTGAATATATTTTGACTGACTTAATGATTATCATCCGGTGCTAAACTAGGGAAAGGACCCCACAGTTTGTTGTTCAGGCTTATCTTGCAGGGCCAAAGAACGTAAACCTTCAGGAGACAGGTCCTCTTTGGCTTAGATTTGAGGAAGCATTAAATCGATACGAAGACCTAAGGAAGTAGGTTTCACTTCATACTATATATATGTGTTAAACACTATATGATTCTGTGTTCATATTTTTTGATGGTGAACATTATTTTACAGAGAACAAGGGAGCTGCACCATTTTATAAGCTGACTCGTTTATAATTTAGGCGGTTTGTGGAGGATCCATTTTTTTTTTTTGTTGCAATGTTATGAATGAAAGCTTGGGGGTGGAAACGACAAATAAACAGAGACGATGGTTGTTGTATAGAGATGTAAATCATGTACTGTTAAAATAATATTTATGTGCAGCTCTCTGTACGTACCCTGTGTAGTAAGTGCATACAAACGAAGTTTTATCCAGGTAAAAGGTGGTTAACATAAATTTCTACAAATGTTTACTTCCTGCCCCCCATGTGTGTCCAGGGATGAATTCGAGAGGATTGGAGGCCATGGGAAGTAGCATGGAGAGTGATTCAGAACAACGGATGGATGGGGGTTGGGTGTTTTGGTTCACTTTCTTCTTATTTTTTGTGTTAAAATCCTTTGGATTTTTATTTCTCTTCTTTTTTCTTTTTTCCTCTAATCTGACTGGGGGGTTGGGTGTTTGGTTCACTTTCTTCTTATTTTTTGTGTTAAATGAGGGAGTGGTGAGAGAGAGAAGAGGGTAATGTTATTTTGTGGTTTTGTATATAAGGTAGTAATTTTTTGATTGAAAATTGTGAATTCAATTTTTGGATATATTACTTTGTGGGTAATGGTGATTGAATATTAAATTGAATGGGAAAGTGAATTAATGTTGTATTTGCTATTTGAATGGGAGTTATTATTTCATATTAGTGCTATTTAGTTTTATTATAGGTTTTTTTTTAGTTGAATCATATAAAATTAGCACAATTTCAAAAAAAAGAAAAAAAGAAAAAAGATAAGATAAGACGGCGTTTCCAAAATGCCACTATAACAGTTGGAATTTTTAAAATTTAAAAAACCTATGACGGCGTTTTAAAAACGTCGGTAAAACCATAGTGACGTCACAGTACTGTTAGGGTAGGACATTTTGCGGCGTTTTTAAAAACGCTGCCTATACTAATACAGGGACGTTTTCCAAATGCCATAAAGTTATACGGCGGCCGCGTTGTCGACGTTTGGTACTAAACGTCGCAAAAAGAATTAGCGACGTTTTTAGTACCTATAGCGGCGTTTTTCAAACGCCGCTAAAAGCCTAATTTCCTGTAGTGTTTTAACTAAAAAATCATTAAAAAATTCATTTCCCAAACATTAAATTTTGAAGGTAACTCTTACACAGTGGCATTTTCAAATTTTTTTGGCATGCCATATCTAAGCCTATTTTGGAAATTGACTTTTCTAATATTTTTTAATTTTTTACATAAAAATGTGTAAAAAAATATATATAAAAAAAAAGTTGACTTTTTTTCAATAACTTTTTAACTTTGATTAGTTTGGGGGAAACATTACAAGGGGGTACAGAATTTTTTGGGAAATTTCATTTTGTTATGCAATTTTTTTAGGGACAAGGTTTTCCTGCTGTTTGGGTTGCAGGAAAGGCTATAATACCATGTAGGTGGCAGCATCTGAATGGGCCATCAATTTGAAAAACAAAATAAAAACTTTTAAAACTTTAACCGCTCAATCCATTAGCAAGCGGCTGAAGTACCAATT
Source organism: Camellia granthamiana (assembly GCA_036172215.1). NCBI lineage: Eukaryota > Viridiplantae > Streptophyta > Magnoliopsida > Ericales > Theaceae > Camellia > Camellia granthamiana. Next base: position 67,936,445 of record CM069906.1, read on the forward strand.
TGCTTGTTTTTTTTTTTTTTTTTTTTTCTAAAAATATTTTTTAGAAAATTTTATTTTCTTATTTTTCTTATTTTTTGTTTTTATTGATTTTTTTAATAGTTTAAGTAATTTTTAGACACACATAACAGAAACATACATAAAAAGTATAATTTTTGTGAAAAAAATCTTTTAAAAATTCACTAAATACCAAAAACATAAATTAAAAAAATACGAGAATTCAATATATGTTTTATATTTTTATGTATTTATTAATTTTTTAAAATAGTTTTTCACAATTTTTTTACTTTTTAGATACATCTAAAGTACATCTAAAAAAGTTTTTAAAAAATGTTTAAAAATTTAAAAATATTCACTAAAAACAAAAAAATACGAAAACAAAAAACTCAGTTTTTAAAAAACTTAATCCAAAAAACTCTAACCAAACACACAATAAATTTTTAAATGTGATCTTATGAATTGTTTTTTTTTTCTTTTTTTTTTTTAAACTCAAAAGTCCTATTATAGTGAAAATTACATAAAAGGGTAGTCATTTACATGATTGAGTTTAATTTTCTAGGGATAAAAGTAGGTTTCTCTAAATGTGAAATTACACATTTGAGCAATCCGCACTATAGAGTTTTTAGATTTTCCTTAATTCTGGAACAATTCTTACATTACAAATAAAAATGTAACACTCTAATATAACAATTCAATGTAACACATTAAAAAATTTCTTGGTGTATTTGTTCTAAACGTAACAACGTAACACTCCAAAAAAACTTATTACTGTATTTTTTTCAAATGTAACACTATAATGTAACACACAAAAATACTAAAAAAAGGTTGTAATGTACTTTTTTTCAAGCGTAACACTCACAATTTCAAATATACATTTGCTCAAAAAATTTTAAGGAATTTTTATGTTCATTTTGAAGTGGTTTGAAAAATCTCACATCCTTTTTTAGAAGTGTTACATTTGGAAAAAGCACACCAAAAAGTTTTTTTATGTGTTACATTAGAGTGTTAGAGTAAATTTTTTTTTTTATTTTAATAGTGTTATATGGAAGTGTTACATTTAGAAAAAGTACACGAAGTTTTTTTTTTTTTGGATAGGCACATTGGAGTGTTACGTTTGAGTATTATATTAGAGTGTTACCGTTTGAAATTATACATTTACCCAAAGTTTACTAAAGGATTTTTGTATTCCTTTTGAAATGTTTGAAGAAATCCACATTCTTTTGAAATGTTTGAAGAATCTCATATTTCAAGTCATTTTCGTATTCCTTTTAAAATGTTTTCCAAATAAAAAAGATTTTCATATAAAAATGCATTCTAAATTTGATTTCTATAGATTGTGTACATTACCTTTCTAGCACAAAAGAAAAAAAAAAAAGAAGGAAACATAATAAAAATAAGGGTATAATCATAAATCTAAATTTCCAAATAATCTAACTATTCAAAATCAATAGAACTAGTTGGTTTATAAGAAAATTCTTGGAACTAAATGAATTATCATTCCTTAAAATTGGATTTATAAGTAAATTTTTCATTAGCAAACTTACTTTTCTTTTCTTTTCCATATGAAATAAATTTTTATTTTTTAATCCAAATAAAAAAATGGTTATACATAAATATAATAAAATTTATTAGTCTATTTGTTTAGTTTTTTCAAACAGTTTTTTTTTTAAATATTTTTAAATACACTTAAAATGTAAAATATTTATTAAAAAAAAACATGAAAATGATCATTTCTGTTGATATTTTATATCCCTTCTTGTAGATCATATACAAAAAAGAAAAGGAGGCTGATTTGATTTGTTTTCAAAAAAGTGAACGGCAAGGGATTTTGAAAATAGTTCATTTTTGTAAGATAAATATAATAAAATAATACAGTTATAATTATTATGGGATCATGGTTATTGTTGTGTGGCTTGCATAGCAGTGTTAGTTGTGCGGCTCATGAGAATTATTTCGAATTTTATTTTTATCATCCAAATCGTTCAATTTTTAAAAAATATCAAGTAAAACATACTTATAAAAATTAAGTTGAACGGATCGATAGATCCTTCATCAACTCGAATTTGTATATAAAAAAATAAATATGTAAGTATTAAATTGAATATAAATGTGAGTTGATGAAGGGTCTATCGATATTCAATTAACTTGTATGTTCTACTTGATGTTCTTTAAAAATTGAACGGTTCGAATGATGAAAATAAAGTTCAAAATAATTACCATAAGCTGCACAATAACTCCAATTATTATATCAATGTTGTTTTTTGTTTTTTGTTTTTGTGAATGATCTACACAAAGGGATCTAAAATATCAACAGAACAGGTCATCAACATGAGACCCGTGGGAGGCTCCCTACATAATCTTATCACATTTGTCTTCAAAAAAATAAACAGTAATTGTAATTTTAAAACGAATTAATTTTTTTTAAAAATAAATGTAATAAAATTATATAATTATAATTATTAAATTGTTTTCAAATTTGAAAAATTTACCTATAAATCCTATATTGAGGAATGGTAATCCGATTAGTCCCAAGAGTTTTTTTATAGACCAATTAGTCTCATTGATTTTGGAAACGTAGATTTAATATAGCGATCTCGGTTTTGACCAGATCTTTGTTATATTCCGGACTTGGGTTTTGTGGTTTAACATTGTTATCCATGTCTTGTTTTCCCTCATTTGTCTTTGAGTTTGAGTTTTAGAATGTGTTGGGTGTGTTTGGAACAGGTTGGTTGTTAGTTGGTCTAGCTTGATGTTGCCACATTTTGGCTTCTTCGCTCGAGCAAAAACTTCTTGCACTCAATCAAGCTTTGTAATCTCTCTGTATTTCTTTCAGACTTGCAGAGTTTTCTGGGAGGGTAATGTTCTTCGCTCGAGCAAGGCTTTTTGTGCTCAAGCGACGGTGTGCGTCTGTAAAACTTCTAAAGATATATATTCTGCGCTCAAGCGACGCTTCTTGCACTTGAGCAAGGTCACTTATTGTGTCTGGTCGCTCGAGCGACAACTCCTTCGCTCGAGTAAGCTTCGCATATATCAGTTTGCAGCAGACCATTTTTATATCCCTTTTTGGTATCTTTTCTCGCAAAAACCCTAAACCAGCTCTCTCTCTCTCTCTGTCTCTCTCTCTCTAAACTTCGACTTCTCTTTACAAATACACCTAGATCTAAGGATCTCTACACCCTACATTCTTTGATAAAGAATTGGAGCATCTCAAGGGCTTCCATTTCATCCGATTAAAGTTTGATTTCGTCATTCTTGAAGTTCCTCCTTTTCTCCATTGGGCTTCTACACTTGAGGTAGGGATATTTTACACTTTGTTTTGGTTTTTAACATAGTTATTTGTTGTTATGTATACATGGTGAGATTTGGGAGCTTTTGGGTAAACCTGGGGTTTGGTTTCAAATTGAAAGAGGGGTTTCTATGTTGTGCTTCATAGATGATTATGGGGTTTTAAAAATGAGGATATCTTGTGTTAAAATGGTGAAATTTAGCATTTGGATTAATATTTGAATAAGGGAGAGATTTACCCTAATTGTGTCTTGAATATTATTTTGTATAAATAATGAAATTAATGTGAGAAATGTGAAATTGAGAAAAGGTGTAAATGAATGGTGTAGTTGGATTTGTTTAATCACTCACCCATGGAATTTTGACAAATTATCTGTTCTAAAGATTTTATATCTATTTAGAAACATCTGTGTTGGGTTATTGTTGGAGGATAGCTATGATTGTTGTAGAAATTGCATGAGGATTAGGTAAATTGAAATTAATCATTTAAGTTGCATCATTGAATATAACGATATGATTAAGACATTGAATATGTGTTATGGTTAGTCATTGTATATGACGATGTTTTTAAATACATTGTATATGTATAACGTTTTGGGAGAAGAAAGGGAATATACTCCATTGTTTGGGAGGAGATAGGGGATGGACTCCATTGATAATTAAGTTGGTCGGAGTGTCCAGGGTAAAAGTCCCGAAATCTTATGCATACATGGATGCCGATCCCGCGGACGAAATTTTCATAAAATGGCAATGTTGAAATGTCTATATGTTTGATGTGTTGATTGAAAACCATTGAGTTGTAGTCTCAGTTGGGTTATTTGGAGAATTATAAACGTGACCCATGAATTGAAATAAAATAAACTAGTTTGCGGTGAATAAATGGGAATGAATCTAAATATAAATGTTGATATCATGTAACCATGTGAAGAAGTTGTGTTCTGGTCATAAGTATTGAACACATATACTTGACACTTATATCTTAGTTAAATCTCATATATTGTGTTAGACTGTTCTTACTGGGCTTTGGCTCACCCTATTTGGGAAACCATTTTCAGGTACTGGAGATATGCTTCCTCCAAGGTTGTAGCTTGGAAGGATTTAAGGGCTGGGGGCTCTATTTTTGTCATTTTGTGTTCAAAGTTTTATTCAAGCCTTGGGCTATATATTATTGGGGATCAGGGATGCTGCCCAAGACCTTATAGAAAATCATACCAAGCAGAAACACACATCCACACTTAAGGAGACACCGTATTTAACGTGGTTCGGCAACAAAGCCTATGTCCACGGGAGAGTAACCAGTTATCACTATAACAATAGAGAGATTACAGAAAGATTATAATAGAGAAGGAGCTCACACTTTCCTCACTCACCCAGTCACCCATCTCCCTTGCTCACACCGAGAGAGACGGTCTCTCCGCCTCACATCTCTCACTCTCTTTGGTTTGCTCTCTTGGTTCTCTCTCTCCTTCAACTCTCCCCTCAACCTCTATTTATACACATTAAGAGGGAGAAGAGAGACTTAGATAGTGCATGGATAGTAGGGCGGTTGCCACCCCCACCCATCTTAATGGGGAGGTGCCACCCCCACTTTCTCTTAGTGGGTGCTCCATACTCATATGGAGTGATCCAACAAATCACTCCCTTAACCCATGTGAGGTGATCCACTACACACACTGCTGCTAATCTTGTCACGCTCAGTCATGCCTAAAAAACCAACAGAATCTTCATCTCCTCACTGAGATGCTGTATCCCCTAAAGCTAGAGATAATACACTAGAGATACAAGAGGAGGAAGGAATCCTACATCCTCAACTCAACTCACACCACTCTCTGATTTGGAGAGAGCCTCTGCTCCTATCTCTCACAGATCTCTTCCATGCTTCTTGTCTCGGATGTCTTCACCTGCTATGCTTGAACTTGCGTAACCAAGATATCCTGCACCCCTTGATTGGATGTCCTGCACCCCCTGATTGAGATGCCCAGCACCCTCTGCCCGGGATGCCTTGCACTCCTTTGAGTGCTCTGTGACACTACAGCTCTTCTCTGAAATGCCACTATCTTGCCATGTATCTCTTTGCACAGCCAAAATTGGAGCAATAGAAAACTCTTCATTTGCCTGGTTAAGGTTCCTAGTTTTCTTTGCTCGGAGTTTCCCTTGAACTATCAACATTTTCCCTTTGCACTCTTGAATAACTTCCCAGCGTTTCCACACACTTGTTGTTCATGCCTTTTGCAATCCCTGATCTCCAGTTCAGCGATACGCGTTACTTGCATATCTATCACTTGTACTACCAGATGATGGTTGACAGTAGCTCTTTCTTCCAAAGCAACTTCAACATATCTGTACAAGTCACCAACTATGCAGCACCTAGCATAGTACCCGCACCCATACTTCTTGAGTGCTCATCGTGGCTCCATCTCTTTTACTGTGCTCGAGCTCACCTGAGAGATCCGCAACTACTCTATTTTATCAAGAGGTGCGTTCGCCGCCACAAAATCAAAAAATCGATACCATAACCCAGGTATCCAACCATTCAGTCAAAATTGAATGCCATCTGCTGTACAAAACACAAGTGCTTTTCCAAAAACACGGCAGACTCCATTGCTCAAAATCACATTGAGCCAATGCAAAGGACATGCAGAACTAATCAAGCTAGCTTTTCGATTTCCTGTAACTGAAGCTCCACCATAGTGCCAAGTTTCGATTTCCATAGGCGCCAAACAAGTTGTCCTTGACAACTCCAAACAAAACATAGTGAGTAACTCGCTTGAACCAATGTTGAGGAGACTAAACAAGAGAGGCTTCAAATTCTCCGTCAAAGCAACTTCAAAAGCGGTACCAGAAACATTATGTCCGATCAACCATCGAACACAATACTGCTCTCTTCAAGCTCGAATTAATTAAGAGAGCCAAACAAATTCTCCGAGAACTGAGGCAAGTTCTCCACCAAACAAAACTGGACTGTGGATGTAGTTAGGCGCTAACCAGTTGGGAAATATCGAAACAAACTTCAAATGAACTTACAAAATACCAAGAGCCAAAAAATTCTGAAGTGTCGAGCAAACTCCAGATTCCTCCAACTGCCATTTCAACCGGCAAACACAAGATGATGCACCATCTTCACAGCAGCCAAAAACCTCCCAAATGCGCGTGCACCGTAAATGCACAACTCCAACAGTCCCCGCTGACTCCACCGAGTCTACAAACGATCTATCCCCTCCAAATCCAACGACATATTAAGGGATGAATCCCAACACATGAGATTCACAAAATCACCATCTTCACGTTCCTCCGCAACAATCTCTTCCAATCTTCAATGAACACCAACGGTCAGACCGCTTCCAGATAAGCAAACACCCGGAGTCTGAATCGTCACCCAGACCACCAATAGCTGATGTCTTCGAATATGGAACAGATTGCGAAAATGAAAATCCACAAGAAGAAGAAATAATCAAGTCTTACAAACTGGAGACACCCCTGGATCTAATCAGACACGATCATAGATCCCAACTGTGATAATGAATCTCAATAAACTACGACTCTGAAAATCGCCAATAATCCGTGAAAGACCGCCAACAACAATGCCTCCAATAGACAAAAAACGCCAAAGCTCCACCAAGATCTGAAGTAAATTGTCACAACTTCTCCTTCAAATCGACAAATGTGGATACCAAGGCTTTACCAGATGCGGGTCTTCCAACAACGATCCATGAAGGATCTCCAATGCCTCCACAGAGGCCAATGCCAATAAAGTACTACTATTTGGACTTATTACATATGCCAAATCTCCGTAGTACACTCTGCCAATGCTGGTTCTCTCTATCCCCTAGAGAAAAACCCAATGAACTCTGAAGTTCTGTAACTAACCCAAGAGTCTCCAAATGAACTGATAACTTTTGCAACTAACTCTGAAAGGTCTTCAATTGGCTTCAACCGGGTGAACAAAATTTTTCACCCCCATCACCCATATGGATGATAAAACACCGTTGTACAAATATGCCTCCATTCCCCCGAGCATCCAGAGTGAATCTGCACTTCCTACTTGGAATGTCTTCAACCGTCACACATCATCCTGCATGGCTCGCACCTCTATCACCAGGTACTTGCATCCTCTAATAGAATGCTCACTGTTTCCCTGTTGAGGTGACTCCACCCAAACTCTCTGGGTGCTCGTCGCAACTTCACTGCCACGAACCAGATTCAGGACAAAGAAAACGATTTGCCTCTAACTGGGTGCGCACTGCAGCGTCTTATCCCTTTCAATTTCTTTATTTGGAGCTTTCTTCTGTGAACTAGTTGTTGTTGCAAGGCCAAAATCCGGCACACTGCACCTTTGTACAACTCTGCTACATACTCTTGCACTATTGTACACTAGCACCTTGTACGACATTCCTGTGTACTCATCTGTGCTATTGTAGGTACGTGTCTCTACACCTTATGTGTGCACTACTGCAGCTGTTGCCCTTCCACGTTCACATACTACCAGTACTTCTCGTATTATGTTTGACAGTAGCTCCAACTACCACAACATTTCCCTGAGTCTGCACTGGTTACCAATCATCTATCTATCGATGAAGTGGACAATTGATTGAACCAGATCTTCCGATCACCTCAACAACTAGGAAAGCTCCCAGGAAAGACTAGTGGGGTCACAACCGGTCCCACTTAAGAACCAGTCTCCTTAAACAGTATCTTTTTTACAGAACTTTCCTAGACATTGTTGATCTTGAGATAATCATGTGCAATTCTCCTGATCGCGCCCTGACCAATCCTGATCTCCATTGATTTGCCATTTGATCAAGCCTGATCTCCTTTGGTCTACAATGATCTATCTCGATCTGTATCTGGTTGTCCAATCTAGTCAGAATCTGCTCATTCTAACCTCTTCAGTGAATCCGCAGCGTTCCACAATATCCAACAACCTTCCTTCGACTATTAACGATGACAAACTCCCATGTTTTGACAATCTTTAAAAACCATTCAGAATTTCACCAATCTGACATCGCCGTTGTGTCCGGAACGGTCCGATTAGCTAGGACCAACTGTCGCTGCACTTTCGGGGACCTCATTGAAAAATTTCTCCAAAACTGGGGGCAAAATTGCAAATTTCCCAAACACCGGGACCAAACTGTAATTTCACAAACTACAGGGGCTAAAATGAAATTTTTCAAAAATTCAATGAACGAATTATAATTTCTGAAAACTTCAGGGACCAAATTACAATTTACCAAACTTCCAAGGGCCAATATGTAATTTCTTAAAACCTCTGGCCAACCTGTAATTTCCAGAAGTGCCGATTTAAACATTTGACCGTACGGATGGGTTTGGAATTCTCCAAATAGTTGGAAACCACTATTAGATCGTCAGAAACGGACTCCGAATGGCTCAAATCAAGCCAAAATAGTTTGGACGCTTCAAATCTGCGGCAGCACCTTAGCCGCAATGCACTGGATCTCTTATCTCCCTCTGGTTGACTGGTCAACTAAGGTGCCAATGTGGCCCCACGTGGCACTGGGTACTGACATGGCAGATGACGTGGATACCACGTGGTGATGACATGGGAGATGACTGGTTTGCCATGTGGCGCTGACTGGGCTGAGGATGTGGTAGCCATGTAGCCGTGGTGCTGACATGGCTGCTGACGTGGCTCTGGCGTGGTGCCACGTGGCGTGCGCGTGGCGGACACGAGCGCTCGCCACTCACCTTCTTCCTTTCGCCGCGTGTGGGACGTTTGCACGCGACTAGGCCGACGCGCCGGCTGATTGCACGACGCGTGGACGCGCGTGCTACGACTGGGCCTCACGCACCATCTTCAGGAGGTGCGTGAGGGCACGTGAGGGAGTATCCAGCCTCCTCTGGGGGCTCTGCTTTGCATTTCTGGGCTTCTCTCGTCGAGACCTTGCTCCGGGTATGCTTAAAACTGGATTTCGAGCAATTTGATTTCTGAAGAGTTTCAAAAAACAATCTGTTTTTGTTCCGAAAACGACCGACGAGGCTCTAATACCACTTACTGGGGATCGGGGATCCCGCCCAAGACCTTATAAAAATCATACCAAGCAGAAACACACACCCACACTTAAGGAGACACCGTATTTAATGTGGTTCGGCAATAAAGCCTACGTCCACGGGAGAGTAACTGGTTATCACTATAACAATAGAGAGATTATAGAAAGATTACAATAAAGAAGGAGCTCACACTCTTCTCACTCACCTACTCACCTGTCTCCCTCACTCGCACCGGGAGAGACGGTCTCTCCGCCTCACATCTTTCACTCTTTTTGGTTTGCTCTCTTGGTTCTCTCTCTCCTTCAACTCTCCCCTCAACCTCTATTTATACACATTAAGAGGGAGAAGAGAGACTTAGATAGTGCATGGATAGTGGGGCGGTTGCCACCCCCACCCATCTTAATGGGGAGGTGCCACCCGCACTTTCTCTTAGTGGGTGCTCCATACTCCTCACATGGAGTGATCCAACATATATGTATGGAGCTTATGACTCCCTTTTGTTGTAACCAAGCTAATGTCTTGGAAAGACGTAAGCCCGTAGAGCATTTTATTTTGTTGTTGTTAACTAACATTACATGCTATAGATTCAGGATGAACAGTTATGAATGCATGAAGCATGTGATACCCTTTTGTAATACGAACTTTGATGAATGGAAATACCTTAACTTTATTATATTCTTTTCGCTTATGAGTTTGATTATTTGTATTATTTTGGGGGCGTGACATTTAATATATTATTTAAAAATTAAATATACGGTTCTACCCTTAAAGATAAGATACATAACCTATGATAATCAAATTTCTGATGAATTTTTATATGAGAATTTTTTTTATTTGGAATGACTTGAGATATAGAATTCTTCAAACATTCCAAAAGGATGTGGGGTTGTTCAAATATTTTAAAAGGAGTACAAAAACTCATTAGTAAGTTTTGAGCAAATGTATAATTTCAATCTGTAGCACTCCCATATAACACTCAAACGTAACACTTCCAAAAGACTCCTTATTATCTTTTTTTCAAACATAACACTCTAATGTAACACTCTAAGAAATAAAATTACTTAGTGTAGCACTCTAACGTAACATATAAAAAAATTTCTTAATATAATTTTTTTAAACGTAATATTCTGATGTAACACTCAAAAAAAGATGTGAAATTCTTCAAACCATTCTAAAAGGGTGAGAGATTCTTCAAACTATTCCAAAAGGAGTACAAAAATTTCTTAGTAAGTTTTCGGTAAATGTATAATTCAAAACTGTGAGTGTTATATCTGGAAAAAATACACTAGATAGTTTTTTAATATTTTTATGTATGTTACATTAGAGTGTAACGTTTGAGATTACATTGATTAGAATGTTATGTTTGAAAAAAGTACAGTAAGGAGTTTTTGTGTGTTATATCAGAGCATTACTTTTGGGAAAAGTTCGGAGTGTTGCATTGTTACATTTGGAAAAAATACATTAAGGAATTTTTTAGTATGTTACATTGAAATGTTACGTTATTAAAATGTTACATTGGAGTGTTACGTTCTTATTCGTAATGTGAGATTTGTTCCAGAATGAGGAAAAATTCAAAACCTCTATAGTGCAGATTGTCCAAATGTGTAATTTCACATTTGGAGAAACTCACTTTCATTCTTAAAAAATTAAACTCAAACGTGTAAGTGATTACCTTTTTGTATAATTTCTACTTTAATGGGACCTTTAAATTCATAAGAAAAAAAAATTAAATAATTTATAAATTCACATTTTAATATTTATTAGTGCTTCACCCTTCAATTTTTTTTATATATAATCTATGGGGAGAGATCTAAAATATTCTAAAGTAGAGTTCGGGCTGAGCCCGCGGACCCAGGCTAGACAGACAAGCACTATTTATTTTTGTTTTTTATTTTTATATAAAAAATGAAACTAGTTTTTTAATACGTTCACCTTTCCTAATAAAGACGCAACTTTCTTCAAAAAAATAAATAAAATTACTATTACAACAAAACTATCAGTTCACACTTATAAATTCAGAATGTATTTAAAAATTTAGCTTATAGATTTCACATTTTATCAATTTAATCTCCACTATACAAATATATTTTAACAAATTATGAGTTAATAAGTCTTGATTCATAGCATTTTCCGCACCATTAACATGAGCAGAAAAATTCTAAGGGCTTGGTTTGGTAGATTAGCTCGGGACTTGAGGGTTTGTTCCCTTTAAAGTTTTAGGTTCAACTCCTTTTATCAGTAAAAACTGTTGAAGTCAAAGACCGCAAGGCTTAAAATCATATTTCGGTAGGCCTCTTCAGACTATAGAGATTTAGTTTGGTGGGCACAAACTAACCTAAAATACCTTACATAACAGGAAGGGGAAAAAATTGCTAATAAAATTGTAAAAGAATTAGTATTTGGACTTTTTAAACAGATGAAGTTGCTGAAAAATCTAGAAACCCTAGATGTTGATTTGTGATTATGTACCAATTTTAAGCAGAATATAACAATCTCAATCAAACAATCAAAGACAAATCGACACAACGATTTTACGTGGAAAAACCACAATTGGACACCTCCAACTGTGATTAAAAAACCACGGGCAACAGCCACAAAACAATCCACTAAGAAGATTTAAAGGAATTACACAGGTATACTCTCAATTACCTAGCGAATCCACGCCTAATTGAACCAACCTCTATGTGCCTTTTCCAACCTCGTCTTCACCTCGAAATTGTCTTTACGATGAGCCACTCCAGAATCCACCGAAGCTTCAGGCTCGAATTCTTCAGAATCCATCGAAGAACAACTCTCTCTCTCTCTTGTGTATAACAAACAAAACCTTTGATGTACTCTCTTTAAACCATGAGTTGAATACTCAATAAAACATCAAAGAAAACTAATAAAATATCCCCAGATATAAACCTTAAGAATCAAAAAGAAGATCTGGAGGAATTGAGGAGTCGTCTAGTTTTGGAAGAAAACCAACTACTTATAGAAAACCAAAAGTAATCCTAGTTTCAGAAGAAAACCAACTCCTTAACGAATCTGGAAATCTGGGTTCGCGTGGTCCGCTCGAGCGTGGGATTTCCCGCTCGAGCGGAGATTTCATATTTTGTGATTTCATATAGGCTCCACACTCGAGCGTCCGTTTCCCCGCTCGAGCGGCGAATCACACCATCCAGCACTTTTTCAGGCATAGCAGAGATACTGTGAGCTCGCAAACCCCGCTCGAGCGTCACTTTCCCCGCTCAAGCGAGAAGACCAAAACTAGAAAATCTGGAACTAAAAATTATTACAATTTTGAATGCAATTTTGCATTTTGCTTCGGCCTGCGAGCTGACCGGGCAACTCGATCATAATCAGCGAAGTGGCAATCTTTGAAAGCATTAACATCACAAACTTCTCTGAACGACACAATTCGGGTTGGATTCGCATCTAATAAACTCATAGCCTTACTGAAATAAAAAGTGCGAAAACAAATACAACTGAAAGGAGTTTTGTCAAACGGGGTTGCCAAAAATAAAACCTAACAGTTGCCACTTACATGGGGTAATAGGCTTTTCTACAACCCATGTGGCCTATTTTGACATCTAGGTTAAAAGTCAGCTTTTTAGTTTTTGAGTTTTTTAAATCATATCATCTGTTTATTTTTTTATATATATATATTTTTTTTTAAAAGGTCAAAAAAGAAAGCAAAAAAATAACTTTTAACCTACTTCCGAAAACACCCAGAAAATCTCTCCCCTTTCTTTAGTACATCTTATATGTTTTTGTGACAAATATTAAGTAATTTTGAGATAAAGTTGTGACAATTTGTAATTTGGAAATGAAATTACATATTTTTATGTGAAAATTAGTCTAAAGGTCCCTCTCCCATTTTTAGTAATGAAAGAGATCCATAATATTATTTTGTGATGTCAAAGTTCCCTGAATCCCACACTTATATATCTCTGAAAATGGCTGGAAGTGGCCGACGAAGTGCGAGAAGCAGAATCAAACTCCATACAGACGCCAACGAAGATCGAACCACTCTCCACAATCCCAAACTCCGAAAGCACCGAAGCAAAGACCACAGTCTCATTCGCCTCCTCAATGTTGATCTCAAAGTTCTTCTAGGGTTTGGTATCATCACATTCTTGATTGTCATTTTCATGATTCATCGACTTATAATTGTCGTTAAACATCCTCAGAAACTCAGGGTCATGACCCCATTCCTTAACCCAAAGATCATGGATCTTCCTTAGGTGAAACTTTCATCTACAATTTGAATGAACTCATATAATATATATGATGTTGTGTGTTACTGAGATTTGGATGAATCAATTGTTGTAGTTTCAAGGTGATCACAAGGAGAGCTTGTATTGGGGAACTTATCACCCTAACGTTTATCTTGGAATTCATGAGATGTATTCCATTGCCTTTTGTCAAATTTTATCTGCACTTTTTTTAGTTTATATATATATATATATGTATTATAGAATCTATAAATTGCTGTTTTCATTGTTTCTAAACAATGTAGTTTTTTTTAGTGGGAAAATTGATTTTTTAGACTTTTTAGTTGCTTTCTTCACAATTTTTCACAGAGAAATTTCTGAAGAAACCTAGAAAAATTCTCTATGAACAAAGTTAGAGAAATTTCAATTTTCTTTAAACAAAGTCAGAGATTTTTGTGAACAAAGCTAAAGAAATTTCAATTTTCTCTGAATTTCTCTGGTTTGAATTAAGTGAAATTTCAATTTTTTTTAGTTTGAACCCAGAGTAATTCCCTGTATGTAATGAGGAAAACTTCTCTGATTTGGAGAGAATTTCTCTAGGAAATCCCATTTTTAGTAATAGAAGAGATCCACAATATTATTTAATAATATCAAAAGTCCTTTAACCCCACATCCATATATCACAGAGAAATTTTGTTATCGGTAGAGTCATCGCAGATCAAGAAAAAGCACGGATTCAAATCGCTGAAGCTAGTAGATGCGAACATGGATGATGAAAAAAGAAGATTAACCTTCCGAGCATTGAATCGCATGGGAGTCAAATTAGAACGAATCACTAGCCCATCATCACTCATCTGCACAGTCTTCCTGCTCTTCAATGGCGACACCAATCTATTCGCCGCTCTCGAAGGTGAAAACGATCTGTGTAGCTTCGCGACAGTTGATGACAAAGGCTTCAAAGCATCCTTCTTGCTTAAGCTCGTAGATCTGGTGGGGGAGAGAGAAAGGGAAAGCGGCAACGGAGACCTAGTTCTGATCAAGAACTTGTTCAATTTTCTCACCCCTGCCAACGCCAATCTGTTCAACACGAATGTCCCATTCTCTCTCTCTTTCTCTCTCTCTCTCTCTCTCTCTCTCTCTCTCTCTCTCTCACACACACACACACACACACACAAATCGAATCTAGGTTGCTGTGGATTTTGAATTGATTGTTTGGTTTTTATTTCCTTGAATTAATTAATTCATTGAGTGATCGATTAGGTGAATGTTGTTTTGTATCATTGCTTATTGTTGAAATTATTGGATGAACTTTTGTAATTTCGGTAATTTAGGGGAGTTTGGATTTGGGTTTAGGGTTTGGAGCTTGATCCAATTTTGGGAATATATATATATATATTTTTTTGAGAAATTAGGCTCTGAATTCACGAATTGTAGCACTATTTTGGTTTAGAAATTGGTTGAAGTTCTGGTTTTGTATTACAGTTTTGCTGTGTAATTTTGCTAAGTTGGTGAATTGGGGATTTGGGTTTGGATTTAGAAGGTTGATCAAAAATAAAATATTTCTTAGGAAGTTGGGCTGTGAATTTACAAAATTTAGTACTTTAGGGAGGAAATTGCAGGAACTTGTTAGTATTTTGTTCTGATCAATTTTCTCTGGATAATTTTCTCTACCCTGTTTAATTTTCTCTGTGTTATTCAATTTTCTCTGAATTTCTCTGGTTTTAACTTAGAGAAATTTGAATTTTCTCTGGTTTGAATCTAGAGAAATTCTTTAGAAAGTCCAAAATTTCTTTGGAGAGAATTTCTCTGAATCAATGTTGAAGGACCTTAGACATTATAAAAATATTAAATGTCCTTTATGCTACAAAATTTTTATGTCAGGGATCCTAAAAAAAATCCCCTATTTTTATTGTAGTGTTATACAATTTTTTTCATTGAACTATTTTTGAATCACAAAATGTGCAACAACCACAAAAATGCATAATTTAATTTTTAAATCACTAATTATTGTAATTTTACTAAACAATTATGTAATATTTGTAGCAAAAATATATAACATATGAAAAAATACATTACAAGGTACATAGGGGTGGGTTAATTTTTGTATTAAATAAAATTTATTTTAATAGATTTTCTACTACTTTTGTTTTTTCAAGATGGGTTGGGCTAGACTGAAAGGTATTGTATCGATGATTTGAATCATTCATTTTATTTAGCCTTGCGTATATATCATTTATAAAAAAAAAAAAAAATTAGATCAATCCAATATTCATAAAACATTTATTTTATTGCATTTATACCAAAAAAATAAATAGTCTATTTTTTAAAAACTCATTGATAGTTAATTTTTTTGTAGACAAACTTCATAAAATGAAGGGAGCACGAATAGCAGATTAACCATATTCTTTTTATTATTTACACTAAATCCAATAAAATAAATAATTAAAATTATTAAAATCAAACTTATAATAAATCTTACGGATCCAAACAATATTTCCCTAGAGAAAAGCCCAATGTTTAAAAAGAAAAAAGCATTTGATACAGCAAAACACACATCAACAGGAAAAATGCCAATGCTACGAAAAATGCCAATATTTCCCTCGAGGATTGTGAAATAATTTTGTTTTGGAAAATAACTCAAAATGGCGTCTAAGGAAATAAACGTGCTTTTTTTTTTTTGAATTTATTTATTTATTATTTTTAGGTACATCAAAAAAAAAAAAAAAAAGAAGGGCGTGCTTTTGAAACGAGAAAACAACACCGTAACAACTCTCAACAGTCCTGTTAAAAAAATAAAAAACAACAACTCTCAGCAGTCATTCAAAGGCCCTGTTTGGTAGAGCTGTGGGAAAGTGCTTATAGCTTATACCTAAACAGCTTATAACTTATAACTTTCAGCTTAAGTTGATTTCCAGCTTATTCTTAAAGCATCTCCTGCCCCACTCAAAGAATAAGCTAATTTCTGACTTCCAAAAAGCTATAAGCTATAAGCTATAAGTTAAACCAAACACATCAAAATAACTTAAATTAAGCTGAAAGCTGAAATAAGCTGTAATTAAGCTCTGCCAAACAGGGCTAAAGTCTAGTTATACTTGCAAGATGTATAAAATTATAACGATTTATAATTATTATGTCATTTCAAATTTTAAATTTTTTCTTAAATTTATATTTTTTAATTTAAATTAAAGATATGTTAATGTAAGTTTTTACCACCTACCTATCTAAATTTTTTTTTACTAACTTTAGTAATGCAATATATATATATATATATTACAATCATTTAGTGATATTTGGTATGGGTGGTCATTGACACGCTGACCCATTCAGCTCAGCTTGATATTTTTAGGATTTGAAAAAATTATTTTACTCATAGAATCGAACCAGGTTAAAATTTTGTACCCATTTGATATTGGGATTTTTACTAGCCGGTTCCAATAATTGAATCTATTACCTATTAGGTCCCAATTTTCTATGAAGAAGTCCTGTTATATTTTTTTATCTCAATTTTGCCCCTGCTATCAGCTGGTAAAAATCCCTATTTAAATCATCCCAAACACTTTCTAAATATTTAATTGTTTATAATATTTATTATTCATTAATTTTTTCAATTTGTATTAACTTCTCTTTTGATTATTTTTCCAAAACTCTTCTTCTTTCTCATCACTCTCTCACTCTCTCTCTATAGAAAATACCACCATTGTAGATATGGTCATGGCCATCCATCTGCAACCACCATCACCGCCACCTCCACCAGTCACCACCACTACCTTTGCCAACCATTACCACCACCATTGTTCACCAACAATCTCCATCGTCGCTGATTTATACTTTACCACTTCTCAACAGTTTGACTCGCTCGCCTAACATTGTCGTCTTCATCTTTGCCATTACCGTTACTCTTCCTCCATCCTCCATTCTTCATGTGACGTCACCATCGTTCTTCTTCAATCATCGATCCACCATTTTCAACGTCAAACTTCACCAATGGCTTCAAATCTAGTTGTTTTCAATGCTGATCTATCGTTTTTGGCACCAATCTGGTACTTTACATGGCTGCCGATAAGATCGAGACTCTTTCTACAGTGTGTTGGTGAAGATCTACATTAGTGATAAATTTATCACTGATTTGTTTAATATGTTGTGGACTGCTGCCACTGGAATTTTGATATTAATACAATGATAAATTTATCACTGATTTTTGTTCATATTATATTTATCACCTCTCTCTCTCTCTCTCTCTCTCTCTCTCTCTCTTCTATTTCTCTTAAACCAAATATGCTGTATCAATATCACTGATATATTTCTTTGAACCTTGTGTTGATTTGTGATGATGATAACGAGATTTTTTTTTTTTTTTGATAATCTTTTAACAAACAATTACTGATAAATTTATCAATGAATGTGTTTATCATTGCTAAATTTATTACTGAATATATCTTTGAATCTTGTGTTAATTTGTGACCATGATGATGAGATTTTCTTTTTGTAATTTTTTAACAAACAGTTAGTGATAAAATTATCATTTTTGTCACAAGAGAGAGATGAATATGCAACATGATTAATCTATCAGTGATAAATTTATCATTGATTTGTTGAATATGCTGTATATTGCTGCTGATTTTTTATATTTATACAGTGATGAATTTATCACTGATTTGTCGTTGTAGATGTGAAAATGTTGGATGGGTCAATCTATTAGTGATAAATTTATCATTGGAAAGAGGACAAAGAGCAGATGGTAAAGGCATGGTTAAGTTGATCTACGACACGAAGGCCAATGAAAAGTCTAGAAATCCCCTAGATGTTGATTTGTGATTATGTATCAATTTTAAGCAGCATATAACAATCCCAATCAAACAATCAAGACAAATTGACACAACGATTTTATGTGAAAAAACCACAATTGGACACCTCCAATTGTGATAAAACACCACGGGCAACAGCCACAAAACAATCCACTAAGAAGATATAAAGGAATTACACAGGTATATTCTCAATTACCTAGCGAATCCGCGCCCGAATTGAACCAACCCCTATGTGCCTCTTTCAACCCCGTCTTCACCTCGGAATTGACTTGACGATGAGCCACTCCAGAATCCACCAAAGCTTCAGGCTCGAATTCTTCAGAATCTATCGAAGAACAACTCTCTCTTTTGTGTAGAACAAACAAATAATCCTTTGATGTATACTCTTTAAACCATGAGTTGAATACTCAATCAAAACATCAAAGAAAACTAACAAAATATCCCCAAATATAAACCTTAATATCCAAGAAGAAGATCTAGAGGAGTTAATCCTAGTTTTAGACTGAAACAAATACTTATAAAAATCTGGGACTGCGAAGCTCGCTCGAGCGAAGATTCTCTCGCTCGAACCAAAAACGCGTGTTTTCCATAAGTGGCTTCGTTCGAGCCAAACAACCTGCGCTCGAGCGTAAAATCATCTCTTTCAGGTTTTTATACGAACGCAGACTTCGCTCGAGCGAGCAAGGGCTGTAATGACCACATCACGTATAATGATTAGTACTTGATTAATTAAGAGAATTTGAGATTTAATTGCTGTGTATTATAATTTAATTTGGGATTTATGAGAAGTGTAGGATCTGACTCGTATATGATTCTATTAAAGATCTATTTTGGAATTTGAAATTAAGGGTCCAAATGGCTTAAGGAAGTGAAGTTTAAGAAGTTGAATCAATTTAATCTTAATTATGGACCCATCTGGGAGTTTAATTAAATATTCGATTCAGTTTAGTAAATTGAGATTCGATTAATCCTAATTGGAGTTGATTAAGTCATGAGGATTGAGGATTGTGGTTGTTATGAATTAAATTCATTTATGGGAGGTCCAATTTGAATATGTAATTTATTGACAAAGACTTGGTGTCTGACCAAAAATTGAAGGCCTAAATGATTTGGGGAATCAAAATTGAGAATGAAAATAAGTTTAATTTAATATTTGGAACCTTTTAGAAGTTCGATTAAAAATCTGATTCAGATTGATAAATTTAATTATATTTAATTAGGCTCCAGTGGAAGTCAATTAGACTAATTAAATTATATGGGATTTGAGGCTAGTTGTAATTAACTAATTTTATGCTAATCAAAATTTATTTAGATTAAGTGATGCTTAATTAAATTAATCCTAACCATAAATTAAATTGTAGAATGACTTAAGGATGGTTTGGGATGACCTAAATAAGTGCACTTTTTGACTTTTTATGAAATATGGGTTGGGTATGGGTTGGGTTTGAAGTGATGTGTTAGAGAGGTGATGTTATTTAAATAAGATGATATGACTTAAATAGGATAGTGACTTTTTAACTTTTTTAAATCATGCGAAACAAGACCTTAGAGTTGGGAATATACATGGATGTGTGTGCAGAGAAGTATGTGGGGTGTGTGCAGAAAATCTGGGTGTGCAGTGAGAAATCTGGTTGGGTGTATTTGTGTAAGTAATGTGCTGGATGTTTGAAACCATGTGCACGTGTGCAAGGTGTTGTCAACAAGAGAAATGTTTTGTGGGTGTGTAATATGTGTGCTGGAAGTTTGGGTTCAAAATAGAAAGGAAGAAAGAGAGAAAGCCAAGGGAGCTATGAAGCACGGGTGCGGGTACGAGTACGGTACGGGTACGAGTACGGGTACGCCGATACGGCAAAATCCCAAAAAAGTAGGGTACGGGTACGGCTACGGTACGCCGATATTTTTTTTATTTTTTTTATTATGGTTAAAAGATCCAACCTACAAATTGAAGTTAAATATCAAAACTAATAAGAGAACTATAAAACTAAAAGACAAATATTAATATATTTGAATTCAACATAACATAACCAACACCAATTATGATTATTACCATTTATGATTAATATTATTATTACCATTTTCAGTATTAATAATAATAATATTAATAATAATAACTAAAAATAATATTAATAATAATAACTAAAAATATTAATATTCATAATAATAAATAAAGATAAAACAAGAAAATAAATAAATAAATAAATACGAAGAGGAGAAGAGAGACAGTGTATACCTCTGATGATCGAAGAAGAGCAAACCAGTGAGGGTCGAAGTCGAAGACGCGAGGAGGGTCGAAGTCCAAGTCCAAGCCGAGGGTCGAAATCGAAGACGAGACGAGGTCGAAGTCGAAGACGAGGGTGAGTGAGGGTCGAAGTCGATCTGTTTCGAAGCCGATCTGTTTCCCAGTCGCAAACAAGAGTGAGGGTGTGGGTCGAAGCCGAGATCAGTCTTCGTCGAAGTCGCAGATCATGGTGGAAGGAGCACCCATTTTGCTTCGATGAGATTAGGGCAAGCCGATCTGAACTCTTCGCGTATACACGGTAGGTATACTCATTTTTTTATTTTTTTATTTTTAATTTTTGTTAATATTGCTTCGGTACCCCTAAATTTGTCAAAAAATTTGATTTCTGCCCCCGACGTACCCAAAACGTACCGAAGGAGTACCCATGCCGTACCCGAGCCGTACCCATGCCGTACCCAACTGAGGCAAACGTACCCGAGTGGTTTTTGCCGTACCCGGTACGCGTGCAGCCGTACCGGTACGCGTACCTGCACCCGGTAAGTACCCGGTGCGTGTACGGCACTATTTTTGGAGTACCCGTGCTTCATAGCAAGGGAGAGAAACAGAGAGTGAACCGAGAGAGAAAGGAGAGAAAAGGAAAGGAGGCTCTATTTTGTAGCCGAAAACAGAGAGAGAGAGAGAGAGAGAGAGAGAGAGAGAGAGAGAGAGAGTTGCTGGTAGGAACAAAAACAAAAAGAAAGAAGAAAAGCAAGGAAAGTTCAAGAAAATTTAAAGGGATGCTCAAGTTTTTGGAAGGAACCCAAGGAGAATTAGGAGGAATTCAACTAAGGTATGGAATTTATGTTAAATGTATAGAATCCTTATATTACACTTAAAATTAAAGATGGAATTGGACTCAAGATCTTGTAATTAATAGAAATTAGCAAGAAGATGATGGAATTAAATTAGATTCATGGTTATGGAATAAATTAGAAATTAATTATTTTGGGTTTGATGTTGTGATTTAATGGTTGGGTTTGATTTTCTTCATCCTTCACATATTTTTAGTTTATCCTTACATGCATTGCGAATTTTCAAGATTTTAGAATTTAATTCATATTTTAAGGGTTATGAGCTTGAGATTAAGTTGTGATATAAATTAAGAAGTCAAATTATAAATTGATTGAGGATGGATTTGAGAGAATTAAAATAGAAAGTTGAGGATTAATTATGTAAATTCATAGAGATTGGGTCTTGCATGTTTAATCAAGTTAGGTTGAAAATATGAGTTATAGTTCTTTAAATTTGTTATGTTTGAGTTTAATTTTGAGAATCATTCATAAATTGGGTTTTATAAATTACATGCAACAATAAATATTTGAAGATTGGACCCATGCAATGGAGTATATAAATGACTTTGGAGAAAAAGTTATAAAAATCATGAGTTCATGAAATGTGAGAGTTGATTTTGGAATTAAAGGAAGTTTTGATTTTATTATGAAAATTAGGAATTTGTTTAATCCATGCATGTGGTTTAATTTAAAAGGTTTGTTCAATTTAAGCACATTTAGAACATCTGTGATTATTTTTTTTTTTTAGGTACATCGGAATAGAAAGAAAACAAACAGAGACTAGGCCCTAGCTCCCTCCTCGAAGAGGTGGACAATATCCGCAACTAACAGACGACAAATTTCCTGAGGAGGTTCAGAAACAATTAGCAGCTCAGCTGGTTGGTTTTCCCCAAACTTTGCCATTGCGTCAGCACATATGTTGGCGTCCCTCTGGATATGTTGAATGGAACAGTCACAGCCTTTCAAGATGATGTGAGCATCTTCCACAATGCCTCTAAAGGGACATCTTTCGCCCGGTTCTTCGCTCAAAAGATGAACCACTTGCTCCGCATCAGTTTCAATGATAACTTGATTAAAACCCCGTTGAAGAATAATTGTAAGCCCTTTATAGACAGCCCACAATTCCGCTTCCAAACTGGTACATATCTCTAGTCTTCCATAGTAACCGGAAATCCATGATCCGCGTTCATCCTGAAATATCCCACCGAATCCACCCCCTCCTCCATTCCGGCGAGTGCTACCATCCGTATTGAGCTTGATTTTCCCTGCACTAGGACAAGACCACACTGTTAGGCTCTTGAGTTTGAAAGGTTTTGTAATGTCTAAGTTGAAAGCTTGGGCTATTGCCTTAGCAAAGTTAGATATACTATTCACACTCTCAAAATTAGAAGTATTTTTATGTTCAAAAACCCATTTGTTCTGATTTTTCCAAATAATCCAAGTTGTGGCAAGAAACAAAGAATGGAGTTTGTTTTTCCCTTTTAAGTTCCGAGTGAACCAGTCTTTCCAATACAACTGAAGCATATTGATGTACCAATCTTGGCCAAAAACTACACACCAAACCTGCATAGCTTTAGGACAAGACCTTAATAAATGCTCAATGTCCTCCACACTCCCACAAACCGGGCAACTCGGGTCATTAGTCAGACCCCTCAAATTTCTCATGTGATTAGTGAGAATCCTTTCATGGAGTACAAGCCACACAAAGCTCTTAAGCTTCTGAGGAGCCTTAAGCTTCCAAACCCAACTCCAATCCCCCTCCAGGTTTAAGGCCTCAACAATCAATGCATAGACACTAGATGTAGAGAATTCTCCATCTGGGGATTTAACCCATCTGGGGTAATCCTCTACATTCCTAGTGCGGAGAGGTTGGATTTTCAGGATATCAGCGACCACAGGTAAAGGAAAGAGGGTATGCAACAAATTTACATTCCATTCACCAAATTCATCCATAAGTGAATCCACAGTGATAAGTTCGGGGGAAGGAGTTTGGATAGTGGATAAGCACAATTCCTTATCCAGAACCCCTTCACCACACCACCAGTCTTGCCAAACTCGCACTTTGGATCCACTACCAAGCTTCCATCTCACTCCTTTCACAAGGAGATCCCTGGTAGTTAGAATGCCTTTCCACACATGAGATATACTCTTTCCTTTCCTTCTGTTAAGGAATGAATTTTGCCCCAAGTATTTATTCTTGAGAACTTCCACCCATAAGCAATTTTCCCCCTTTAACATTCGCCAACCCAACTTGGATAGAAGGGCTAAATTCTGATCTCTGGCCTTCCGAATTCCAAGGCCACCATCTTTTTTCAACTTACACACTTGATTCCAGTTCACAAAATGAACTTTCCGTTTCTCAGGGGTATCACCCCAGAGGAAATTCCTGTTCACTCTATCAATTTCATCACAAACTTTTCTTGGGATCTCCAAGGTTTGCATGGCATAAGCAGGTAGAGCACTAGTAACAGATTGAATTAAAGTTGCTCTCCCTGCCAAAGATAACATCCCGGATTTCCACCCAGCAAGTTTAGTCTTAAGTTTTTCTAGAATATAGTTAAAATTTTCTTTGCTCACTCTGGAATGAAGGGTTGGGACCCCAAGGTATCTCCCTAAATTTTGTGTTAAGGGAATTCTACTCATATTACTCAGGTTTCTAGCTCTGCTCCTAGAAATATTAGGGGACACAAACATATGAGATTTTTGGAAATTAATTTTCAAACCCGAAATAGCACTAAATTCATCCAAAACTTTTAAAATGATGTTGCAATTGTGTTCATTGGCTTTCGCGAACAGAATCAGGTCATCCGCAAAAAACAAATGCGATAAATTGGGACCATTCTTGGACAAACTAAGGCCAGTCCACTTTTTCCCATGCACCATTTTACTAATCATGACAAAAAGCTGTTCCATGCACAAAACAAAAAGGTAAGGGGATAGAGGATCCCCTTGTCTAAGTCCCTTAGCCGGTTGGAACTCCTCAAGAGGTTCACCATTCCAAAGGATAGCAGTGTTTACACTAGTAACACAGCTCATAATCATATCAACAAGGCGCCCATCAAAATGAAACTCTTGCATGGTATGTTTAAGGAAATTCCACGATATATTATCATAAGCCTTTTCAAGATCAACTTTAAAAATCATGTACCCCACCTTACCTTTTTTCTTCCTAAGGGTGTGAATAGCCTCCTGAGTAATGATGATGTTATCATGAGCGGATCTACCCGGGATGAAACTACTTTGATTAGGGCTGATGAGAGAGTCCAGGAGTGGCCTGAGGCGGTTAACAAGAATTTTGGAAATGATTTTATAAGTGACATTGCACAAACTAATTGGACGAAATTGTTTCACATTTTCAGGATTGGTGACCTTCGGAATAAGGGCTATATGAGTTCTGTTTATCACAGAAGGAATGGAGTAATGAGCAAAACAATCTTGAACAAAATCAATCACAGACGTTCCCACAACGTCCCAATAAGTATGATAGAATATGGCTTGGTACCCATCCGGACCCGGGGCTTTGAAAGCTTTGATATTTTTAACAGCCCTCCAAATTTCAGTCCCAGATACAACCCTACACATCTCAGCCTTATCCTCCAGACTAATGTGTTTAGTTAAGTTATTCCAGTGATCAAAACAAATAGTAGGAGTAAAGGCAAACAGGTTTTGAAAGTGTGTGTTAACTAAGCTTTTCAAAGCAGTGGGGTTATCCACCCAAACACCCTCATTATTTTTCAAAACTTTAATTTTAACCTTGCATCTCTTAACAAGAGTGGACAGGTGAAAAAACTTAGTGTTTCGCTCCCCTTGGGTAAATCACTGTACCCGAGATTTTTGGAACCAAAGCAATTCTTCTTGGTATAGCACTTTATTAAATTCATCAATGAGATCATTTTCAAGCTGATGAAGATTATGAGAATAGTGATTAGCTTGAGAAATTTGGATTCCATTTATCCTTCCAAGGAGCCAACGTTTGTGTCTAAAGATGTTGCCAAAAACATTTTTATTCCAATTAGTAGCCGCAATTTTCATGCACTCCAAGTTCCCCAACAGGTTATGGGTGTAGTGAGGTGGCCAGCAATTTTCAACAACTGTCCGAAAACCCTCATGGGTAATCCAGGCAGCTTGGAAGTTAAACGACTTACAAGAAGGCTAAGAAGAGTTCGTACCTTGAGTGTGGACAATGAGAGGTGAATGATCCGAATAAGTACGAGGCAAATTATGAACATAACCTTCAGGAAATAATGTTCTCCATTCTGCGTTACAAAGGGCCCGATCCAATCGCACCATAGTATTAGCCCACCCTTTTCGGTTATTCGTCCAAGTGAGCCGAGGTCCTACACAACCCAAGTCCATAAGATTACAGCTGTTTACCCTGTCAGTGAATTTCTGGCTTCTTCTGTGGCTTTGATTGGAGGCGTGACCTTGCTGACTGGATAGACTTCTTTTATCAGTTGAGCTGGAGTAGTCATTGAAATCCCCTGCTACCATCCATGGAGCTTGGAGATTTTGTGCAATGTTATCCAATTCCTTCCATAATTCATCTTGCATTCTGGGGTTCGAACTGGCATAAATGGCAGAAAGTATCCACTCTGGATACTCTTGTCTAGAGATAGTAGCAGTTATCATCTGGGAGCTTGCTTCATTAACCCGGACATTAAGTAGGCTAGGAATCCATAACAGCCATATTCCACCACTCCTTCCTATCGGGTCGACATGGGTTGATGCAGTGTACCCAAGATTATTGAAAAACATCCCCATTGAGTTCAATTCCACTTTGGTCTCCATGAGAATAAGCATGTCAGGTTTATGCATTTGCACTAGTTCACGCAGATTCCTCCGGAATCGGTCATTACCCGCGCCCCTACAGTTCCAAATCAGCAGATCCATGGACGACATCTGAAAGGTTGGCCAGCTCTCGGTCTCAAGCAGCCCCAGGATGCTTCTCACACTCTTCTGATTGGCCTCCATTACTTTCGCTGGTTTCACTAACACCATGTCTCTCACATTGTGCGAGTCTATCTCCCACCATGGTTGGATCAGGAGCTTCACTTCTTCTAACCACCAATCTATTCCGATGTGGTGAAAGACTTTTTTCCTGAGTTCCATAAACAGTAGCGTTCGGAACTGATTCACTCGATGCTCGGTCATCATGATGTTCTCGGCGGTCTCTTCCATTTCCCTTGGCCTCGTGTGTTGCGAGATGACCCAGTGTTTTCCCTCCTCTAGCTTTCGAGCGATGAGCTAAGGGTTGGCCTCTTACCGAAACAGCCGAACCAGGTGGGGTATGAGCAACAGGGGAAAGTGTGATGCTAGTAAGAGGGTTAGGGTTTGTTTGTTTGTTGTTGCCGTATGATCTAATAGTGGATCCCTCATTATGGATGGTGGGCTGCGTTAACTGCTAGGTCACTCCATTAGCACTAGGCCCATGTCCTAAACCCATCCCTGGAGCTGACCCTAGAGCTGGCCCCCTATCCTCCACCAATTGGGTTTGGTCCACATCCATGCCAGGTGAACTCTGTATTTTAGTGAGCAATGGTCCTTGATTTGGACCATAAGAAATACTTTTTGTGGCTATGTTTTGGTCCAAATCTAGATCTATATAGTGTTCCTGGGCTCTACTGCTTTCACCATGGACAGTAGTCGAATTGAGGACTTCAAATCTGTTGCCTTTATATTGTTGGGCCTTAGACTTGTGTTTTCCTTGCTGGAATTTCCGTCGACTGGGGGCAATGGTCCATGGGCCATATCCACTTTTCTCCTCCTCTGGGTAAGTTTCCTTATTTTTATTCCCAGTGGGCCTTGATAAACCCGGCCCAGAATCTACCCCTGGTGTGTTAACGGTAACATTTTGCATCATCCTCTCCGACGAAATCACCGGATATTCGGGGCACTTTTCCTTCCGGTGACCCACTCGTCCACACGAAAAGCACAACGTATGTAGATGTTCATACTCTACTACATAGTGGTATCTTCCAATAGTTAGGTGCGAGATAAGTGGTTTGCGCAGATCTATTTCCACACACACACATGCATACTTCCCGCGAGCCGCCATAGCCATGTTAATATCGATCTTTAGGGGGGTGCCAAGAACCTTCGATATATGATATAGAACTTTTTCATCATAGTATTCGATGGGGAGGTTGGGAAACCTGACCCAGATTGCCGTCGTATCCTCCTCTGCCTCATCCGATTTAAAATCGGGTTGCCATTTACGGACTGTCACATATCGATCTAGAACTACCCATGGCCCCCCAGTGAAAACTTTAGTATAATCCTCCATCATTTCAAATTTTACAATGAAAAAACCATTGCCTATATCCAGGGTTTCAAAATCCGCTTACAAATTCCACACCTTTCTCATTCTGCTTACGAAGAGGTTGTATCCTACCTGCCGTCCTAACAATCTTACAATTAAACATTGCTTCCATGGTTCTCTTACTTTCTTGAGTAGCCCAGCAGGAAGTCTCACAACCGGGTGCGAGGTGTTCCCTTCCCCCTCCATAGCTTCCTCTATATTCTGCTCATTTTCCATCTCTTCATCTGAAGAGAGATATGCCGCTTCGCAATCAAAGCTGCGTTCTGTTTCAGTTTCATTGAAACGGGATCTCAAGAGAGCTTGTTTGAAGGACCTATGCATGCTCTTCTCCTTACCAGCTTCTCCGGTGTTGCCATTTTGATCTGCAGTTTCCTCCATAGTTCGGTCACAATCAGTTTCCGTGGGTTCAGCATCGGGATTTTCATTACTTTTAACCTTTTTCTTGCTCCGATCAAGGTAGTCTTGTTCCTCTGTTGAAGTTCCATGGTTGCCAGTTTCACCTCCAACGGTCATCTCTATATTCTCTATCTGTGATTATAAATTAAGTTTTTGGTTAGAAATTGAGTTAAGTCGAATTTCTAAGAAATTAATTTGTGTAATTCATAGTTAAGTTGATTTTGTTATTAATAATAAAATTGGACCTATTTGTATTGCATACATCATGGATTTTGAAGAATTTGGATTAATTCAATCTCATATTTTGAAGAGAAAAATGAAATGTTTTATGAACATCAAGTTTATGAAAAATTAGAATTAATCCTAATGCTAGATAAAGCTTTGATTTTAGAATTAGATTTTTAATCCATGCATATAATGTAATTTAAGATTTTATTTGAATTAAGCATAGTTTGATTACAAATTCAGTTGAGTTTAAGATTATGAAAATTAGTTGGAAAATTTATAAGAAGTTTCATGACTCCAATTTCATGATTTCAAGGAAAATAGAAAGAACTTGACGCCAATTTTAGGTAATTAAAGAGAAATGAGAGATTGAAGTTATGATCAAATGTATAAAAACTAACTTAGAAATTAATTACCTTGGGGTTGAGTTTATTTGTCCTAACATGAAATTGAGTTCCGATTGTACGTGCATTATGAATTTTTCAAGAGTTTTGAAAGTTTAATTCGTGTTTTAAAATTGTGGGCTTGAAATTGGGTTTGACATGGAAGAAGATGAGTTAAATCTAAATTTGGTCAACTGGAGCATGATTTTGAATATATAATTTCTAATTGAGAGTGTTTACTAAAGTATACAATAGTTCTCTATTTTTGTGTACCAAAAATATATGTTTTGAGGCTTTGAATATCAAATATGAACTTCAATTACAATTTTAGAAATTTCGGAATTTGTGTTGTCCGCTCGAGCGAGGAAAGTCTCGCTCGAGCGTGAAAATCGAGCTCCCAGTAGTTTTTCAAATTTTGCAGTACGCTCGAGCGACCAAAGTGGCGCTCGAGCGGAGACCCATTTTCAGCATATTTTGGAAAATTGCATTTAGTTCACATTTTTATTCTCAACTCTTTCTAAGGCATTTTAGACGTGATTTGTGATTCAACAAGGATTAATAGGCCACCATTCAACATAGATTAGTTAGTTAAGGAATGAATCATTGATCTAGTGGTAATTGTTTTAGAAGCCAAGTAAAAGATCAATCTATTTGGGAAAGAAGGGCTTAGTAATGAAAGGATATGTGAAATAAGAAGCCGGTCTATTTGAATGAGAAAGAATAAGTGTAGTTGAACTTCGGATTATTTAGACAGAAAAAGACTAGAAAAATCAAGTTTGATCAAGGGAGTAATATTGTATTTCAATGTGTATATGTTATGTGCTTGTGTAGGTCACGAGCCATCGTCTGCCTGATTTATCTGATATGTCCAGTCTGTCTGATTTGCTTCTGCAGCCATCTGTGAGTAATAACTCTATAAAGTTATGTTTGACTTTAAGTATTTTCTGACTGATATGATATGATCTGTTTTTCTAAAATGCTACTTTATGAGTTATGAATGAATGTCCAATTTTCTGAAATGTATTGTGGCACCCTTAGTTCACGTGGCCCTCGCCCGGGGGTAACAATACCACGGCCAATCTGTATCTGGCCCTCGCCCGGGGGTAACAATACCGCTGCCAATCTGTATCTGGCCCTTGCCTGGGGGTAACAATACCATGGCGACTTGCGCGCAAGATATGGACCTTCATGGTCGTTGGTACCAACTCTGTATGTGGGTCTCTGGACCAATCTCATCTGATAGCTAATGGGTGTACCACGTATGATCTTATACAAAATCTGGATATGAACATGAGTATGTATCTAAATCTATTTCTGTTTTGAAGTCTGAATATGTTCTGATTTAAATACTGGATCCTAACCTGTGCTGGACATCATTCATAAAACTCCTTTACTCTGTTATTATTCACTGGGCTCTAACTCACTGTATTATTTATGTATGTAGGTGATCAGGCGCGCGACTAGGCTTAGAGGCATCTGCCTAGAATCTGTTTTTGTCAGCCAACCTCTGTGCCTCCCGTGGAGGTTCCGGATATGTTAAGTGATTATTACTATGTGATTTAAAGGTTAAGTTTTGTTCTCGTGCTTGGTTGAGCAAGTCTTGTGTATTTTGCGAATAGGGCTAAGTCCTTTTTTGTCTAATCTGTATATTTATGATGACTTAAAGATAGCGTGTATATATGTATATAAAAAGTTTAAAACTTTTCTGTCTCATATAAGTCTGCACTGCTCAACGGACGTTGTATATTGTTATTTGCTTCCGCTAGCCCCTAATATTATGTTAATCTGTCCCAGAGGTCTTCGGTAATCCCAGGATTACTGGCCGGTTACGATGCTAAACCTGTAGGGGCGGGTTTGGGTCGTGACAAGGGCGGACAGGCAATTTCGAATGCAATTTTGCATTTTGCTTCGGGGCGCTGTCCCTCAACCCCGCCGTGGCGCTGCCCCGGACCTGCCAAGGGGCGCTGCCCCTTGGACCCCCGCGAGCTGACCGGGCAGCTCGATCCCCGTCATAATCAGCGAAGTGGCAATCTTGAAAGTATTAACATCACAAACTTCTCTGCAAGGCATAATTCGGGTTGGATTCGCATCTAAAAACTCATAACCTCATTGAAATAAAAATGTGAAAACAAATACAACTGAAAGGAGTTTTGTCAAACGGGATTGCCAAGAATAAAAACCTAACAGCTAACAATTTTCTACTAAGGCCTTTCCTTTTCATTTTTCTTTTCATCTCTCTCTCTCTCTCTCTCTCTCTCTCTCTCTCATTCTTCTTCTTCTTCTTCTTCTCCTGTCGCCATCAGATCTTAGGAGATAGTGATAGTAGTGAGCATCGGAGGTTGCCGGAGGTGATCGTCAGAGGTTGCCGGAGGTTATCCCTGGCGGTTGGAAGTACTCGTCGATGGCTAGAAGTAGGAGGTGGTAGGTCACGACAGCAATTTGATGAGCAGGATTTGCAGGTAAATAAATCTGGTCAATAGGACCAGCCCGTAAGTTTCCCTTTAATATTCAAATTGAACATGGGATAAAGAGTTCTAACCCTGCCCAATTTGCTTATTTATAAAATATTAATTATAATTTTAGATTATTTTAGTTATAAATAATGTAGAAAAATACATAACATAAAAAAGTATATATATACTTCTTTCTAGACTTAAATTAAAACATTAGTTAAAAATCATATTTATTTCACCATTTTATTTTGTTAGCATTCCAAATTCAAATAATAAATAAAATAATCTAGATAATTTAATATTCATTAAAGATAAAAATTAAAAATTAATAGCTTATATTTATTGGGTTAGAGCAACTACAAGGGTAAGAAGCAAAATGCCATGCAAAAGTACACAGAAAAGTACATCCTTATATTGTCTAACTAGTTTAATTAGTGCATGCTCCAACCATACTTTTTATTTTAGATAATCAATCAAATTAACTTAACTAATTTTTTAAAAAAAATATACTCTAAACATAGATAAATGAATAAATAATATTTTTATGACATGCTGCATATGTTGACGTGGCATTTGTAAATATTTTAAAATATATATAATTAAATTATTTTTAAAAATATATATTAAATTATTTTTAAAAATATTTTTAAACGATTATATTTCAAATGGTAATATACGAACACAAAACCAAATCAATCAGATGTAATATACAAACATAAGATCAACCAAAAGAAGAGTACTTGATCAGATGGAGGGAGCAATTTTGATGGGAAACCCTTTTGCCTCTCACTGAAAACTAGATACTTGTGGAGAATCAAAATCAAAATAGACATTTTGCCTCTTCTAAGCAGAGCCCCTTAGAAGAGGAGAAAATTAGTTAGACTAGTAAAAATGCCTCGGGATGGTTTTTTTCCTTCTCCCTTAGAGATGGTCTTAGATGAGCAGGTTTGAGATTTCAAATTTTTTAAGACCGAGATTAGTATGACTAGGGGGCCATTTGGGAACAAGGGTTAAAAGTTAAAAGTCAGATTTTTATCCATTTTGGATCATATTAGCTCTCATGTAAAATAGTAAAAATAAAAAAATAAAAAGAACTAACTTTTAACCATCTTCCCAAAACACTTCTAAATTATGATGCTCGTATTTTTTTTCTTTTTTCTTTGAACCGGAATCCTCGTACTTAATATTTGGTCCCAATATAAACGCAATAGATGATGTTACTGGATTCGCATCGTCCAATTAGCCCCATAAGTGGAAAATTTTATAATGACAACCACATCAACAAATAAATAAAAGTAAAACGATCAAAGACAAAAACTTATATAGACCACATATTTCATGCTTGGTTGGTTCTCAAATTTGAGTGTAAAAATGATTGATCCAAAAATGAGTGTAAAATGAAAAACTCTACTTACTCAAAAATGAATTTTAACTGTTAAACTCACATGCAAAAAGAAATTTCATCAACAAAAATAAATAAATAAATAAAATAAAATTATATGAGGTGGGCTAAGGGCCGGACCTATTTAAAAAATTAAAATCACGTCTCACCCATAAACCTAGATTTTACGGATCAAATCAAACCGAACCGGGCTACACATTTTTCATTACAGTTGTATTATTAAGTTCTACACAATTTTCATTCACATTTTTAATATTTTCATTAATTATTTTCTTGTTTACTTTCTAACATAATTCATGTATTTTGTTTTGTTTTGTGTTTTTTTTTTTTAATACATTTTTTACATCTCATATGATCAAAAAACAATCAAATAACATACAATACTACAAGTGGAAGGCAAATAATAATAATAAATAAAAAAAAAACATAAAGAAAAAAAAAAAAACTTCAAATAAGAGAACAAAGAAAAATCAAACTAAATATTAGACTTACTCATGCGGGCTTGATTTATGGGCGGATTCCATTTACGAACTTTTGTTTAAAACCCTAAATCATCTTTTTTGAGTTGGGACAAGCTGAACATTCAAGCGGACTAAAATGAGCCATGAAATGAGTTGGTCAAGTTGAATAATATCGGATATTTTGTCCACGGGCCATTTAGAGACCCTAAAGGTAACAAAAATAAGCATATGAACCCACAACACACTCTCATATTCAACATTGAACTATGCCAACAGAATTAGAAAAGCCTATTTGTTAAATATAAAATTAAGTATAATGGACAAAAAGAAAGATTTATTAATGTAGGCAGATTTCGTCAAACCACATAAAATTTGGTAACTTCTTGTTCAATATTTATTTTTTTCTTAATTATTTATTTATTTTTAACTATTAAATTAGCACATTATTTTACACCAATAAAAACTTATTTTTCTTACAAACTTTGATAGTGTGTGAATAGTACATACTACACCAACATATAATAATAATAATAATAATAATAAAATTTTCATTTTTTTTTAAGGATTAGGTGGAGACTAGAAGGAACAATGAGTCACAACAGCCAATATAGGAGACCTCTTGTGGACTGTCAAACCAATAGCTTCACTCATGTCCAAATCCTCTCCTCTTGCTCCATTAGGGACAGCAAAATCAAACTTGTACACAAGATTTGCCAATGCAAGCTCATCCACTGCCATGGCAAATTGAATTCCAGGACAACCCCTTCTCCCAGCACCAAATGGAATTAGCTCAAAGTCATGCCCTTTGAAATCTATTGAAGTATTCAAGAACCTCTCGGGCCTGAATTCCTCTGGCTCATCCCATGACAATAGGTCTCTCGCAATTGCCCAAGCACTTGTAATTACTTGTGTGCCAACTGCAATGTCATACCCCATTAACTTGACATCTCGGGTTGATCTTCGAGGAACTAGCAATGGAATAGGAGGATGTAGGCGCATAGTCTCTTTGATCATGACTTTTAGGTAGTGAATTTTCTCTAAGTCATTTTCGGTTATGTATCGCTTGCCGTTGCCTATTCGTCGCACTTCGTTTTGGAGTTCTTTCAGGACTTTGGGGTGTTTCAAGAGATTTGCCAACACCCACTCTAAAGAGGAGTATGTTGTATCAGTTCCAGCAGTAAATATATCCTACAACACATACAAATTTGGCATTTGTCAAATAATTCATTTGGCTTTGGCTCTTTAAACAAGAAATTTTGGTAATGCTATATGACAGTATTACCAAACGATGAGGAATCTCATATGCAATAGTGGCGACTATATGATTAGGTTAGTGGGAGACAGAAAAATTATAGCGATCCCAGTTTTACGCCGACCTTTATTATGTTCCGGACTCGGGTACCGTGATTGTATATTGTTGTCTATGTCTTGTTTTCTCCCTTTAATTCTTTGAATTTAAGTTTTGGGACTTGTTGGGCGAGTTTGGAGCAGGTTGGTTGTCTTTTGGTACAAATGGTTGTTGCCCAGATTTTGACTTCTTCGCTTAAGCGAGGTTTCTTGCGCTTGAGCGAATCCCATGAAAATATTTCTTTGCTCGAGCGAGAACTCTTGCGCTCGAGCGTGTGTCTGCGTTGGGTGACAGACCTAAAGCTTCACATTCTTTGCTCGAGCGAGGCTTTTGTGCTCGAGCGAGGCGACCTTTTTGTGTCTGGTCGCTCAAGCAAGAACTTCTTCGCTCGAGCGAGCCTGTTCATATCAGATCGTGAATAAGGCATTTTAGGTCATTTTTGCAGCACACAATCTCTTCAAAACTCTCCAAAAAACGCAGGTGTTCTTACTCTCTCTCTAGAATACACCTTCTCTCTAAGATTTCATCTAGATCCGTTGTGTTCTTGACCCTAGTGTCTTTGATAATAAGGTAGAGGGCTTCAAGAGTTTCGTTTTGATCCAAGAAGTAATTGGTTTCGTCATCTTTGAAGTTCCACCTTGTTGCTTAGGTTTTCTACACTTGAGGTAGGAAATTTCTACACTATAATATGGTTTTTAGCTTATTTATTTGCTATTATGTATAGATGATGAGATTTGGTTGTGGTTTGGACAAATCTAGGATTTAGGTGTGAAATGAAAAGAGGGGTTTTGATGAATATGAGATAAATGAGTATAAGGCTTAAATAGATGATCATGTTGTGCCAAAATAGTTGGTTTTGATGTTTGGGTGGGTATTTGGAAAGAGAGGGATTTTGCCCTAATTTTGATTAAATCATTATTTTGCATAAATAATTAGAATTAACATTAAAAATGTGAAACTAGAAGGTGTAGACGTCCCCGAATGTCCTGGGAGGGGAGATCCCTCGTTTTGTTCATTTAGGCTCACTACAGTTCAGGACTCAAAGTCACGGTCCTGTATCTAATCTCGCAGAGTGCAATGCGAGACCGATGAATCATCAAAGAGTCCAAATTCGGCAAATCGTTTTTGGAAACAGATTTTTTGAAAGAAGTGCCAAACATGGACTGCTTTGCCAGATACAGAGTCGCCACCTAAATATTTTATTTTGGGGAATTTAGGAAACCCTGACTCGTTTGCCTAAGGCCACGTGTCCGTCATCACCAAAGTTACCTCGGCTCGAGAACTTGGGTACGATTGGGGAAGGTCACTTCGTGAGCACCCCCGCTCGCCCGATCAAAGATCGGCCTTTACTAACCATGATATCGAGTTTTGAAAACATTATATGCTCTTATTCCGGTTATTAGCCTAGATTTACTACGTGATGCGCACAGCATACAAGTATAGATTGGATCGCCTGAATTGGAACGAAACATTTCATGTTTGTTTATTTGAAATTGGTTTGATGGTGTTACCCGCAAGTAGGCTAAGACGTGGGTTTGCCACCCTCGGGTGGGCTTAGAAAACATGGTTTTGCCACTATCTAGTGGGCTTAAAACTCACAGTCAATGCTTTATTCCAATTCAGATAATCTAACCTTCACCCACAGGTATTCAGGCAGGTATATCACATAAGCAGTTAGCCTCATGGTAAACATGCTATCATGGCAGTCACTCACACGCATGCAACGATGCTAAAGCATAAATACTTACCGAGTACTCCAAGCCAAAACAGAAGCTATGTTAGAAATCCATGCATGATCCTAACTATGCTGAAATGCCTAATGCAACACATGTAAAAATGCAACTATAATAGGCTCGGCTATTCTAAGAATGGCATATGAGATGCTACAGCTAACACGTATTCAACTTGGAATTGAAATACGATGCAGTTAGTATGATGCGCCGAGCCCGGTGCATGCAAGACATATGAATGGATGCAAACATGCGAGCATAAGTATGCTAATTGAAACATGCCCTAATCTAACTATCATAAGCTGATAAATAAAAGGGAGAAAGACGTGGGGTTGGAAGGCATACATCACACACACGCACACTTATTACAATTGTGCCCTCGCTCAGAGGGTTCGAATGAATAATACAGTCCGAATAAATAATTACAGTCTGAATGAATAATTAAATATTACAAAACCCCAATTAATTAACAAATCAACTAGGAAAACAATAAACTAGTATGCAAATTCATGGACCGCCTCAGCTCTGTTCCGAATGATGAAAGATGCATGCTCGAGTTGCCTTGCGCGGAAATCCATTGCGATGCCCCGATTCGCTTCTGTTTGCAATTAATTCCGGAATGCTGTGCAAGGCTTTAGGAAGTTGCTGACTTCTGATTTGCCTTGTAGCACAGCAATGCAGCAAGTTCTGGACCAAGAAGGTGAGTCTTCAACCTCTGAAAAATAGCTCCAAGATGATTAAATGGATGGTGGAGGTGGTAGGCTATGAGAGGTGGTGTAATGGCTAAGAACAATGGGGTATTTGAGCTTGGATGAGAGAGATATGGAGGGTGGAGTGTATATGCCTTGGCTGGTTTTTCTAACCCTTGCAAATGGAGGGGGAGTGTTGGTTTTATAGAGGGAGAGAGATAAGGCTTCTTGGAGAAGCCTCAAGAGGGGGTCAAAGATTCTGAAAGAAGCTTAACCAAAAGGGTCAAGCTTCCTCAAGAAACTTGACAAAAGAGTCAAGCTTCTCTAAGAAGCTAAGCAAGAGGGTCAAAACCAACTTAAAAAGACCAACAAAAGGCTCAAAATCTCGGAGGAAGGGTCAAGTACTTCACAGCTGGCACAGCTGTGTTGCACTTGAGAGGGCCAAAAAGCAGGAAGCTGGCCGACCAGTTAAGGTGGTCGGCCGGCCAATCCCCCTGGTCAGCCGACCAGGGGTGAAAAGGGTCAAGCTGAAATGCTAGTCAGCCACCCCAGAAAGGTGGCCTCCCAGATGAGTAGAATACAGCTATATGTTGAAAAACTAGAAAATGTGACCCAAGAGAGGGAAAAATCAGCTTTTTAGCAAGGTTCAAAAGGGTCAAGAAGAAATACTGGTCGGCCTACCCATATTGGTGGCCTCCCAGATGAGCACAACACAATGGTGGTATGAAAAACCAGAAATTGTGGCTCAAAAGTGAGAAAAACCAGCTTTCTGCCAGAAAAATCGGTTGGAGGAGAGTGAAAATGATTTTTGAAAGAATTGCTGGTCTCCCACCATCCTACCACCTTCCAAACAATGAATATAGGGTCCATACCAAAAATGAACCCTAACCGATGCAAAACGAGGGTTCGGGGGCCAAAACGCGTAGTCTAGGGCCCCGAAAACAGGCTGTTAGGCACCAAATGTGGCATACGACCACGAAGGTGGTCTCTCAGGCCACAGTGTCCCTCCAAGGAGAGGAAATAAGGTGTGTGCTAAAAACCGGTGCAAACGGAGGTAGTTAGGCGGTCCCGAACCGAGGCACACGGCCGACGGCTCCGAAAACTAGAAACCAACCTCCAAACGGGAAAAATGGCCTATGACCACGAAACGCAGCCTACGGCCACTGAGAGATGGTTTACGAGACCTCACCCTCCCTTCGGGAAGAGAAAACAGAGAAAACAGGACCTGGTTCACAAACCGAGGCAAGGCACAAAAGAGCCCCGAAGTCCGGAGGCAAGGCTCGCAGCCGAGACTCCGTAACCTCAGAACGAGCACAATATGCATCATCACCGAGCGCTCAATTGGTGACGTCTGAGTCTTAAGGTCGGTCAAAAATGGGGTGTCTACAGTTGCCCCTCTTTGACAAAACTCGGAAGTCATAATTGACGGGAGTGAATGTCAAAGCCCAGAGACGACCCATTTTTGACGAGGCCGAAGACTTAGACAAACAGGCAAGATAATCAAAGAGATGTGCTCGCAAGCCGGGGCAAAAATGCAACTGACAATGCAAGAAGCCGAACATAACTTATGATCATGCAAAGAAAGCTGTAATGAAGCATATCATGCAACAGTTTTAAGCAAGCATATACAAATCTAACTACATTTCATGTAGAAAGGATGTAAGAGAATTATTCAATTCTTGCTACGTCTCACACGGAGAACATAATACCTGTCTGACTCGTCTGGTCGTGCCAATCTCAAATGAACCGTACATACAATATCGTGCCTCATGCTGCTGGGGGGCTTTCGCTTCTTCTTAGTTGAACCACAGGTACTACTTTTCTCCCTGACTATGGTCGCAGCTTTCTCTATTCTCCAACAGGGTGACAGACTAGGTTGGTTCAGTATCCAGAATTGAGGCGCATACGCATGCTATCTCAATCTATGGGGCTGCCATACAGAATTCAAGCCAAGGATATACCCCTGGGTATTTAAACCAGACTTTAGTCTCGGAAATCCCGAACCTTTGCATTCTAGGCATGAGCCATTCGAACTCTAGTTTCCACCGTCTCAGTTGGTCTCCTAGGAACTCACCGCTAACACAGGCAAGTGGCTATACCAGACCATTGGAAGTCGTTTGGGCACGACAAACACCAAAGGAATTGCACCTTTAGAGGATTTAAGGTCTCCTAGACCAGAGAGTGCACAAGACAGTGCGAACTAAAGGTGGACAAAACAGTGCGAGTAGGGTGAATGCACAAAACAGTGCGATACAGGTAAGGTGCGCAAGAT
Source organism: Camellia granthamiana (assembly GCA_036172215.1). Taxonomy (NCBI): domain Eukaryota; kingdom Viridiplantae; phylum Streptophyta; class Magnoliopsida; order Ericales; family Theaceae; genus Camellia; species Camellia granthamiana. The sequence continues at coordinate 67,975,484 of CM069906.1, forward strand.
AGTGCGATAAAATGCATGCACAATGCAAGTAAGGTGCACAAAACAGTGCGGTGCGCAAAATAGCGCGAATGAAATGTAATGCACTAACAAGTGCAGGTAAGGTGCGCAAGATAGCGCGATAAAATGCATGCACAATGCAAGTAAGGTGCACAAAACAGTGCGATGCGCAAAATAGCGCGGATGACACAATGTAATGCACAAAACAGCGCGATGCGCAAGAAAGCACGAAAGTAAATTGCACAAAGCAGTGCGATGCGCAAGAAAGCGCGAGTGATAAACTGCATGTAGTTTGCAAGACTTGGCACACAGCTCACGACATAGCATTCCATTCATTTTGGCACACAGCTCACAACACAACACTTTGTTTGTTTGGCACGCGGCTCACAATACAATATTCTGTTTATTCGGCACGCAGCTCGAAACACAGCACTCTGTTATCTGGGCACACAGCTCTTTTGGGCACACAGCTCATTCAAGCACACAGCTTATTTCGGGCACGCAGCTCACTTTGGGCACACAGCTCATTTCGGGCACACAGCACATTTTGGGCACACAGCTCATTTCGGGCACACAGCTCATCTTGGGGGCACACAGCTCGTTTTTCGGGGGCACACAGCTCATTTTTCGGGCACACAGCTCATTTCGGGCACACAGTAGATCTTGGGCACACAGCTCGTCTTGGGGGCACACAGCTCGTCTTGGGGGCACACAGCTCATTTTTCGGGGGCACACAACTCATTTTTCGGGCACACAGCTCGTTCTTCGGGCACACAGCTCGTTCTTCGGGGACACAGCTCGTTTTTCGGACACACAACTCGTTTTTTGGGCACACAGCTCGTTTTCCGGGCACACAGTTCGTTCTTTGGGCACACAGCTCATTTTCCAGGCACACAACTCGTTCTTCGGGCACACAGCTCATTTTTCAGGCACACAGCTTGTTCTTTGGGCACACAGCTCGTTTTCCGGGCACACAGCTTGTTCTTCGGGCACACAGCTCGTTTATTGGGCACACAGCTCGTTTGGGCACACAACTCATTTTGGCACACAGTGCATTTGGGCACACAGTTCGTTTTTGGGCACACAGCTCGTTTCTCGAGCACGCAACTCGTTTTCAGGCACACAGCTCGTTTTCGGGCACACAGCTCATTTTCGGGCACGCAGTTCATTTCTTGTTTTTCGGGCACACAGCTCATTTTCGGGCACACAGCTCATTTTCCGGGCAGACAGCTCCTTCTTCGGGCACACAGCTCATTTTCCAGGCACACAACTCGTTTTTGGGCACACAGCTCGTTTCCCAGGCACGCAGCTCCTTTTCGGGCACACAGCTCGTTTTTGGGCACACAGCTCATTTTCCGGGCACACAGTTCATTTTTGGGCACATAGCTCATTCTTCGGGCACACAGCTCATTTTCCGAGCACACAGCTCGTTTGCGGGCACACAGCTCCTTTCCGGGCACACAGCTCGTTCTTCGCATTTCGAACATGCAGCTCAAACTTTTGAATTTCTGAACACGCAGCCCATTTTTTGATTGTGAACACGCAGCTCACACTTGTTGAAAGTTGAACATGCAGCCCGAACTCTTGTAGTGAACACGTAGCCCACAGTTTTTGAAAGTTAAACACGCAGCTCATTCTTTGGGGTGAACACGCAGCCCACTATTTCTGAAGTCTAAACACGCAACCCAAACTTTGATGATGAACTCACAGCCCACTATTTCTAAAATCTGAACACGCAGCCCAAACTTTGATAATGAACACATAGCCCACTGTTTGATGGTGAACACACAGCCCACTATTTCTGAAGTCTGAACACGCAGCCCAAACCTTGATGATGAACACACAGCCCACTATTTTTGAAGGTTGAACATGTAGCCCAAACTCTTGAGGTGAACACACAGCCCACTGTTTCTGAAAGTTGAACACACAGCCCAAACTTTTGAGATGAACACGTAGCCCACTATTTCTGGAAGTTGAACATGCAGCTCAAACGCTTGATGGTGAACACACAGCCCACAATTTTTGGAAGTTGAACACGCAGCTCAAACTTTTGAGATGAACACACAACCCACTATTTCTGAAAGTTGAACACGCAGCTCAAACTCTTGTAATCTGAACACACAGCTCAAACTTTTCACTTCTGAATACGTAGCTCATACTGAACACACAAGCCGTTTACTTCATTTGCCCGTAGCTCATACTGAGCACACAGTTCATTTACTTCTGAACACGCAGCTCATACTGAACATACAGGATACGATGACGGAACTTGCAGAAGTTGAAGCAAACCCAAACGCTCCAAATTTTCCCTCTTTTCTTTTGCTTTGCAGTTTGGAACCCATATAGTTTCAGATAGGTCCTGGTTTTACTGTTCTTACATGACCTAGGCTGAACCCTGCAGTTTTATGAAAGAACAAATCTTGTTTTGCACAAATGTGGAGAACAACACGGTATTCTGAGCACAAAACGATTTTATTTTTGAAATTGAGAGATGAGTTCTTGACCGGGGTATTGAGCCTACGACTGAACACAGCGCACTACGACTCAACAACAGAAAACAAAAGGTAAACAACCTAAACACATTGTGTAACACTCAAAACGACTCAAAACAAGAATCGAGATGAAACAAAATGACACGACACTCGGACGCGCACAGGGAGCCTGTTTCTCTAGGTATTGTTTCCTACCCTTTCTCATTTGTGATTCTCACATCACTTGGCCCTCAGGCTCTGTTTTTCTTTCAAAATCCTTTTCTCGCTTTTCCTCTCAGCGCACATCTCTCTATTCTTTAATCTCTTATTTTTCATCCCTCCCCAGGGTGGTCGATGGATAAACAGGAAGTTGCGGGTTCATGCCCAGCATATTCAGCTCACAGCTATTTCTTCTGGCGACGTCTAGTCGATGCCCCAGATAAGGGAATGGAGTATCTGGATCCATTCGAGTTCATGCTTCGCACTTGGCTTGATACCCCGTTGCTTGGAGGATGAGAGAGCTTTTAGCCCTTTGCTTGTTAGCTTCAGTTGTGCCCTTTTTTCGGCAGGTATGATGCCCTTTCTGGCAAGTGCATTGATAAAGGGGAAAAGACAGAAAGCCTAACTCAACTGTACCCCTAGTTCATCATTTTGACCATTTTTTGTTTTTTTGCTTTTGCTAAAACCATTTTAACCAAAATGAGAGTTAGATTAACACGCTTGTTCGATTTTCTGATTTGAAATCATGCAAGTCAGGTTATGAGTACTGAAAATTTTCCTTCTTTGGGTCCAAGAAATGGTCCAGTTTTGAAAAATGGAATACTTTTCGAGAAAATTAGTCAACCTCAGTAGGAATTCTCAAAAACTATTTTTACAAACGGCCACTGCTCGACGAGCACGGAACCTACTCTTGAGATGCAAAACCTCAGATCCGAAGGAGAATTGCCCCTTGTCTGAATGGCACTGCATGGCAACGGAAAGTTGCCCCTTGTTTGAACGGCGCCACAGCGCGCTGCATGGCAACGGAAAGTTACCCCTAGTCTGAATAGTGCCGCAGCATGTAGCAACCAGTCCTCACAGTGACAATTATAACCAAATTCTCGGATACAGAGAAGACAAAGATGACCAAAACCATCACATGGACACAGTCGAATTTGAAGTGTTTTACAGCTGGACTTCAGAATGAAGTTGCCTACGTATCCCAAAGATGGGAATCAAGCCTTACGTAGTTCGGGGTTTAGGTACACTCGTGTATTAACCCTCACCTTTTACGCTCTAACTTTTGCCAAGGCCGCCCTTTCTGGGTTTTCAACCTTGCGAGCTATGTTCTTCAATTCTTTTTCATTTCTTTTATTTCTTTTCATCTTTTTTCCTTTTTTTTTCTTTTCTTCTTTTTTCATCATTTTTTTTTGCATTTTTTTTTGTTCTTTTTCTTCTTTTTCTTACTCTAACTTTTGCCTGGGTCGCCCTTCTGGGTTTTCGGCCCAGCGAGCCTCTCAAGGGTAAAAGTGTAGCTTTGTCCATGTCAAATGGTTTTGAGATCCTGAAGTCATCTGAATCCAGGAGAATGGCTGCTGTTCGCTGACGATGCAGGAGTCCATCCAATAGAGGCTGAATTTGCCCCTAGTGCTGTGGATAAGAACTTGGTTGTTCTTCAACAAAACTTTCTTCTTTTCTCCCTTCTGGGATTTGACATTCTTGCTGATCTTCGTTAGCTTGAACAATGTCCCAAGTTTGACTCTTCGAGTGCATCTGACATTTTTGCGAGGGGTGCTCCTGATCTAGCTTTGCAAGCTTCTTTTGATTACAACTGATCTTCTTGATCTGACTTTTTTGCCCCTAGTTCATGGGCTGCTTCTGATCTGGCCACACGAGCCTCAAATTGATGGTTGACCATTGAACATTCTGAATTTAAGTCCAAGGTTTGAAAATGAGGGGTCGAGTCTCAAGGCTGAGAGCGATCCTAAGCTGCACAATCTCAAGAGCGATTCCACACAGGTCTTCGCAGGATCGCGCAAAACATTTTTTTGAAATCTTTTAAGAAAGCGACAAATCGCTTGCGCTGAAGACAGTGTGGAGCCAATTTGGATCAAGCTAGGATCCTTCTTAGTACTCACATTAACAAGCATGATCTCAATCATTAAGGGCTTAGCATGCCTCTCTTTCTCTCAATTTGATCAAATTTTTGCAAAACTCGAGGAATTCTTTCCTCTTCATTTTTACCACAGTGTTGGAAAAAGTTTTGAAAAACTTAGGTCAATGCAATGACTTAAAAGCACAGAATGAGTAGGTGGAAAGCATTGCCGTTTCATTCAAACTTCTAGCACAACTGGCGCAAGGCAGAAGCAAACACAAGAGCATGAAAAACCACCGCTGTTTCATTCAAATTTGTTGGTGTAACTGGCTCCAGGCAGAAATAGATTCAAAAGAAAACGAAAAGACAGACACAAAACAAAATGGTGATGCCCGAGGTAATACCCCGAAATCACCCGACCTTTGTACAATAGGACTGACTCGATACAATAAGACAGACCCTTAAGCAAAAAAAGACTGACTCAAAGCAGTGAGACAGACTCAAAATAAAACCATAGAACTGACTCAACACCCAAGCCAGAAACTACAAAACCCAGCATTCGCGAATGCTTAAAACAGTGCGTGCCATACGCCACATCTGTGGTAAACCGTGCATCGTCTGCAGGTGGTCCAACCCCTGATCACATACTCATACTATCCTCGAAGTTCACTGACCCAGTGATGGTAGACTTCGCCGAGCTTGGCGGGAGGACAACCCCGTTGTCAATCAAGTCCTGTACTTCATGGCGAAGGCGGAAGCAGTTGTCAGTGCTGTGACCGGTTTATTGATGGTATGCACAGTACTGGGTACCATCATGCTTAGCTGGAAGGGGATTCGAGAGAGGCCGAGGCTCGAGGGGTTCGAGATGCCCTTTTTTGACAAGGATTTGAAGGGCCTTAGACAAAGGCATGTAGAGGGCATGAAAAACCCTGCGTCCTTGAGGCAGATACTTCGAAGTCTGTAAGCTTTTGCTGGATGCACTGGAAAAAGGGTCGGCAGGTGCTGCCTTGGCTCTCTGATCTTTTCCAGGTGCAGGGTTAGGATTGAGAGGAACTGTCCTGGCACGATGGTCCCCATCTCGATTTTCCCTCTGGCTTGAACTGCTCTCGGCCTGAGTGGGGAAGATGTTATCCACAGTCTTAGCCACAACTGCGAGTACTTGTTGCTTATCTAACCCCTCGGCTTTTAGAGCCTCAACAGCTTGCTGAAGTCGTTCATAGGGATCAATGTCCACTTTCATCTTGTTCTTTCTGCTAGCCTCATCTTGGTGGAAGGTTTGGGTTTCTTGACCAGTGCAAAGTCCGGTTGCTGTTGACATGCCATTGCCAAAGCTCGAGGCAGCTTCAGGTTGGCTGAGCTCAATTACAATTCGCCCCAGTAGCGGGGGCTCCTGCGGCATGAAGTTCCCGGCATACAATGTGGTCGGTGGCGAAGCCAACATTCCATAGGCGAGATCAGCCATAGATCTCTGAAGGTCGCCGATCATTCCCATTAGCTCAAAGGCTACGGGCTCACGAGCTTGGAAATACTGGGGTTTCCAGATCGGACGCGCGGCAGGTGACCTAGGTGTGTGTGGCATGTCGACATCGGTCTCACCCTGCATGGTGATTCCCTGGCCGTGGCTCAATGCTGCTGCCAAGACCATAATTTGGATTTTGCGTCATCACGAGTCTGCTGAACTGAACAAAGGTGATTTGACTGGTGACTGACGGATCAGATGGACCGGACTAGTGACTGATGGATCTGACGGACCGGTGAGCCTTTTCCTGTCTTGCCTCAGCCAAGGAGAACACTGGTTGCTCTGACTGAATCTCTGATCCCCCCCTGAAGAGAAAACAGGCAGCATCTCAGTCCAATTTTACCAAAACAGATGTAAACATAGTTGAATAACGGTATTCGACCACTGATCACTATTCTTAAATTACTGTCCCCAAAACTGAATTTGATACCCGCAGATCACTGATTCCCAAAATACTGAACTGGTGCCCGCAGGCCTGATGCCCAAACTTGCAAACTGATACATGCATTCCTGTAGAGACGCACTCTAAAAGCACATAGAGAGCAAGTGAGAGCCAAAACACCCCTATGTTGGGGTAGGGTTTCCCTATCCTATTTTGTCAGGAGCTAGGGTTTCACTACGCACACAGCGGTTTCAAACAACCTATGATCGGGTAAGCAACCTGTCCTAGTTTGGAATGATCACTATGGATTCCGAATATGCACTAGGTCGAATGGTCAAAGAGGGTGCCCCGGTAAAACCGGGGTTTGTGTTCCCGTCGCGGTAGAGCCCACAATCGGTCAGCCTTATGGCACGCTTCTCGAAGCGAGCCTCCGGCAAACCATTCAGGAATAGCATACGGCAAACACGGTGTCATAGGTGCACCAATGCACATGCAATGCAAAGAAACACATAAGTGTAGTCAAAACAAGATATCATGAGTTCGAGTCAAGTTCTCTAAATCCCCAGCGGAGTCGCCAGAAACTATAGACGTCCCCGAACGTCCTGGGAGGGGAGATCCCCTATTTTGTTCATTTGGGCTCACTACAGTTCAGGACTCAAAGTCACGGTCCTGTATCTAATCTCGCAAAGTGCAATGCAAGACTGATGAATCATCAAAGAGTCCAAATCTGGCAAATCATTTTTGGAAACAGATTTTTTGAAAGAAGTGCCAAACATGGACTGCTTTGCCAGATATAGAGTCGCCACCTAAATATTTTATTTTGGGGAATTTAGGAAACCCTGACTCATTTGCCTAAGGCCACGTGTCCATCATCACCAAAGTCGCCTCGGCTCGGGAACTTGGGTACGACTGGGGAAGGTCACTTCGTAAGCACCCCCGCTCGCCCGATCAAAGATCGGCCTCTACTAACCATGATATCGAGTTTTGAAAACATTATATGCTCTTATTCCGGTTATTAGCCTAGACTTACTACGTGATGCGCACAGCATACAAGTATAGATTGGATCGCCTGAATTGGAACGAAACATTTCATGTTTGTTTATTTGAAAATGGTTTGATGGTGCTACCCGCAAGTAGGCTAAGACGTGGGTTTGCCACCCTCGGGTGGGCTTAGAAAACATGGTTTTGCCACTATCTAGTGGGCTTAAAACTCACAGTCAATGCTTTATTCCAATTCAGATAATCCAACCTTCACCCATAGGCATTCAGGCAGGTATATCACATAAGCAGTTAGCCTCATGGTAAACATGCTATCATGGCAGTCACTCACACACATGCAAGGATGCTAAAGCATAAACACTTACCGAGTACTTCAAGCCAAAATAGAGGCTATGTTAGAAATCCATGCATGATGCTAACTATGCTGAAATGCCTAATGCAACACATGCAAAAATGCAACTATAATAGGCTCGGCTATTCTAAGAATGGCATATGAGATGCTACAGCTAACACGTATTCAACTTGGAATTGAAATACGATGCAGTTAGTATGATGCGCCGAGCCCGGTGCATGCAAGACATATGAATGGATGCAAACATGCGAGCATAAGTAATTGAAACATGCCCTAATCTAACCATCATAAGCTGATAAATAAAAGGGAGAAAGACGTGGGGTTGGAAGGCATACATCACACACACGCACACTTATTACAATTATGCCCTCGCTCGGAGGGTCCGAATGAATAATACAGTCCGAATAAATAATTACAGTCCGAATGAATAATTAAATATTACAAAACCCCAATTAATTAACAAATCAACTAGGAAAACAATAAACTAGTATGCAAATTCATGGACCACCTCAGCTCTGTTCCGAATGATGAAAGATGCATGCTCGAGTTGCCTTGCGCGGAAATCCATTGCGATGCCCCGATTCGCCTCTATTTGCAATTAATTCCAGAATGCTATGCAAGGCTTTAGGAAGTTGTTGACTTCTGATTTGCCTTGTAGCACAGCAATGCAGCAAGTTCTGGACCAAGAAGGTGAGTCTTCAACCTCTGAAAAACAGCTCCAAGATGATTGAATGGATGGTGGAGGTGGTAGGCTATGAGAGGTGGTGTAATGGCCAAGAACAATGGGGTATTTGAGCTTGGATGAGAGAGATATGGAGGGTGGAGTGTATATGCCTTGGTTGGTTTTTCTAACCCTTGCAAATGGAGGGGGAGTGTTGGTTTTATAGAGGGAGAGAGATAAGGCTTCTTGGAGAAGCCTCAAGAGGGGGTGAAAGCTTCTCAAAGAAGCTTAACCAAAAGGGTCAAGCTTCCTCAAGAAGCTTGACAAAAGTGTCAAGCTTCTCTAAGAAGCTAAGTAAGAGGGTCAAAACCAACTTAAAAAGACCAACAAAAGGCTCAAAATCTCGGAGGAAGGGTCAAGTGCTTCACAGCTGGCACAGTTGTGTTGCACTTGAGAGGGCTAAAAAGCAGGAAGCTGGCTGACTAGTTAAGGTGGTCGGCCGGCACCAAGGGTCAAAAGGGTCAAGCTGAAATGCTGGTCGGCCATCCCAGAAAGGTGGCATCCCAGATGAGTAGAATACAACTGTATGTTGAAAAACCAGAAAATGTGACCCAAGAGAGGGAAAAACCAGCTTTTTAACAACGGTTCAAAACGGTCAAGAAGAAATACTGGTCGGCCTACCCATATTGGTGTCCTCCCAAATGAGCACAACACAATGGTGGTATGAAAAACCAGAAATTGTGGCTCAAAAGTGAGAAAAACTATCTTTCTGCCAGAAAAATCGGCTAGAGGAGAGAGAAAATGATTTTTGAAAGAATTGCTGGTCTCCCACCATCCTACCACCTTCCAAACAATGAAAATAGGGTCCATACCAAAAATGAACCCTAACCGATGCAAAACGAGGGTTCGGGGGCCAAAACACGCAGTCTGGGGCCTCGAAAACAGGCTGTTAGGCACCGGAAGTGGCGTACGACCACGAAGGTGGTCTCCCAGGCCACAGTGTCCCTCCAAGGAGAGGAAATAAGGTGTGTGCCAAAAACCGGAGCAAACGGAGGTAGTTAGGCGGTCCCGAACTGAGGCACACGGCCGACGGCTCCGAAAATTGGAAACCGACCTCCAAATGGGAAAAATGGTGTACGACCACGAAACGTAGCCTACGGCCACTGAGAGATGGTTTACAAGACCTTTCCCTCCTTTCGGGAAGAGAAAACAGAGAAAACAGGACCTGGTTCGCAAACCGAGGCAAGGCACAAAAGAGCCCCGAAATCTAGAGGCAAGGCTCGCAGCCGAGACTCCGCAACCTCAGAACGAGCACAATATGCATCATCACCGAGTGCTCAATCGGTGACGTCTGAGTCTTAAGGTCGGTCAAAAATGGGGTGTCTACAGAAGGTTATGGTTATAAATGGTGATATTGGATATGTATTATCTCACCTATGTAAGTTTTGAATAAAATACTTATTTTGAGATTGAACATCTTTTTAGAAATAATTGTATTGGGCTATCGGTGGAGGATAACTATGATTGTTATAGAAATTGCATGAGGATTAGGCGATTTAATGCTAATCCATTGTTGGTGTCATTGAATATGACTATGTTATAAATACATTGTATATGTATGTTTATTGGGAGGAGAAATGGGATGTACTCCATATGTGATTATGTTTATAAATACATTGTATATGTATATTTGTTTGGGAGGAGAAAGGGGATGGACTCCATTTTAAAACAAGTTAGCCAGAGTGTCTTGGGTGAAAGACCCGAAATTTCATATACAAATGGGTGCCGATTCCTTCGGACAAAATATCCGTAAAATGGCAAGTTTGAAGTGTTTATGTGTGTTTTGAATAGTTGGAAAAACCATTGAGTTGGAGTCTTATTGTGGTTGTTGAAAGATAATGAATTTAACTCATGAATTGAGTAGCATATATGAATTAGAAATGAATTGAAGGCAAATGGAATGAGGTTAGGTCTTAGAGGCGTATGAATATGTAGGCCTTGTGGATGTCTTAGTATCGGTATTGTTTGTGCACGTAGTATTTATACCTTTGCTAAACCTCATATATTGTGTTAGATTATCTCTACTGGGCTGTTGGCTCACCCTATATGAGAATATAATTTTCAGGTGCAAGTGAGATGTTTCCTCCAAGGCAATAGTATGGATGGGCTTTCGGGAAGCAAGAGCTTCTTATTTATGCCTTATGTGTGTATGTTTGTTATTTGTAAAGTCAAAGGCTTAAGATGTAATGAGCGAGACTCAATTTGTATAATCAAGCAATATCTTGTAAAGATGTAAGCCTACATGGCATTTAACTGGTTGTTAAACAGTGAACTCTGATCTATGAAAGCATGTTGTTTCTCATATTTATTCCGCATATGAGTTATCTTTATTGTATTATTTTTGGGGTGTTACAAAAATCTCTACCTAATAGTACTTATTATATTTTAAACAAGAATTTTTGGTGCAAATGCTCCCTGATTGATTTTCCAATGATAGTTTGGAGGGTAAATGAATTTTTTTTGTCAAACCTTGTCATCAAATTTGTGGAGTAAGTAGTAGATATAATAGGTATTATCAACAATGAACAATCACACATTATGATAGTGAGAATTATAAAGCTAAGTTAGTGAGAGACAAAAGATGTACACTTAATGCAATTTATAATATTTTATTAGAGTGATGCTACACTTGCCATCTTTTATGCCACCTTTAATTTATTATCTCATGTGTTAGCACATTATTTGACATAAATATGGCTGGTGAGACCCATTACACAAATGATGAGTTAATCGGTGACATTACATAAGATAGTGTGTCTGTTAGACCCAATATTCATGTTCATGGTTTGATCAAAGTGATTCATAAGTATGCTTTTTTATTTAGTCAAAAGAGAACAAGAAAGAAAAAGAAGGTCAAGTCCTACCAAGATGAGTGCTTTGATGCTATCCCTATCAACAGGAACGCCAACCTTATTATCTCTTTGAATAGCAAGCAACACATCTACAAAATCTTGTTCAATTTCAACACCACCTTCATGATCAGCTCTCTCACCACCACTTTTCTCTCTTCTCAGATCCATATGTTCTTCAACTAAACTCTCTAAAAAACCATCCAACTCCGTAGCAACTCTATCCACTCTCTTATACAAACCAGTGAAACCATTCACCCAAGCAAGCCATGGAATATAGTCTCCCAAATCAAAAACACCTAATAACTCCACAACCTCTCCCAAAAGCTCCTTAAACTTTCTCCCACTGTGTTTCCTCCCCAAGGCCACCCTACACACGACACCATTAGTAAGCAACACTAACATTTCACTCAAATTCACCGTTGTTGAAGATGAAGAAGAACATGATTGTTTGATCATCTCTATCATAAGTGCCGTTTCTTCTTCTCTCAGAGCGCGGAAAGACTTTACCTGTTGGAATAATTGATGTAAATTATATGAAAAACTTATAACAATATAGAGATTATCCAAAATAAAGTCACTAGCAATTTGATGATAGAGATATGTATTTTCTGAGTATGTGACTCAGTGCACTCGTAAACGTGTAAATGTAATTGTGTTATGATTAAATTTTTGTCATTTCAAAATCGAATACAAAATTAACAATTTGATTTGCATCCATATTACATATTATGAAAAATTATATTGGTAGTCTCTATATTTATCCTTATAATTTCAAATAGCTTAGTTTCAACCATTAATTTTATATTTTGTGTCAATTTGATCCAATTGATAACATCAATTAGAATTTTAAAAAAATGGTCACTGAGTTAGTTGAGGATAACTTGAGTTGAACAAATTTATAATTTTATCTATAAAAGTATAACACATATAGTCATGTGCATATTTTTCATAAAATTACACTAACAATTGTAATTAATTGGATCAAATTTAGACAAAATCATAAAATCATTATCAAAATTGAGACAATTAAATTATAAAAATAAAAATGACACAAAAGCCAAAATATAATAACTCGTACAATAATATTTGGACAAAGGTAGAAGATTGAGGGGGAAAAAACAACACTAAAAAAGAAGCTCCTTTCTTATTGAAAACCTGAAATATATTCCTATAGATCATCTTATGCAATCATATCAATTTATTAATTGAAAATAATATTTTGTATATGTAATGGACTCATGAAATAAGATATACACAAAAACCCAATTGTTAGACTGCTAAGAAAAATTGCTAAGAAAAATGGTTGAGAGCACTAAAAGTGGTGCTCTAATAGCACCACTAATGATGTAGCAGTGGGCTATGCCTTATTTTTTTTTTTTTGACATTCCCAATGCATTAGTGCTATTAGTGGTCTTTTTTTTAGTAGTATGAATCATTGTTGGACTACTAATAAGTTCATAAGGTGACTGGGATCGCTCTATTTATGTTCTATGCGGTTGATTTTGTCCATATTATTTAGCAAATAAATTCGTATTTTAAAATGATACAATGAAAAACCTCAAATAATTAGAGTACCCGCTTGTTGTTTAGGAGCTGCAACACACATAAGCTCCTCATCTGCCTCCAATACTTGCCATAGCGCGAAACCCATGTTCTAGCTTCATATGAGAGCTTGCTGGCAATGCTCAGTTTAGGCCGGCGAAGAAAGTGAGGTCATGGGTTTTCATGATTTCCTGCGCTGCTTCTGCAGAGGAGACCACGAGAACTAGCATGCTACCAAATTGAAGTAGCATGAGAGGTCCGTGCTTTGGGGATAGCGATAAGAGGGAGCGGTAAGGGAATTGGCCCATTTGGTGGAGGTTTCCTACGATTGGGAGCTTTGAGGGAGATGGTCGTAGGTTTTTATGTGGTGGATAGCCATTTGAGAAGGAGAAGTGTGAAGAAAAACAAGGGAAGAAGAGAGAGAAAGAAGGGATGCAATAAAAAAAACATTTTTTGTTTCTCTACCAAATTGTGTGTATGTGCATGCAACTCATGATTTGTTTGTGTGTTATATATGCATACACTAGACGGTGTAAGCCACACTTGATGAGTGTGTTACAAAAATCAACTGTTGAATGTTGGAGATAAAAAAAAAAAAAAAATTTATCAAAATTTGAAAATCAAAATCAAAACTTCACTTATATAGAGCCAGTTGTAATAGGATAATTTGATAATAGAAAAAAGTGACAGTTTATATCAGAAGAGTTAGGAAAATGCTATAGGCTCAAATTTTCTACCAAATGAATGACCAAATGTCTATGGACAACACACCCATGTAAGACATTTGGTCATCCATTTGGTAGAAAATTTAGTATCACTAGCATTATCCAAAGAGTTATATGTTCTTTATATAATAATATAGATATACATATATTTAGAAATGTAAATATCAATTTTATTATTAATGGCTATGAAAAGTTTCAAATGTTCCAACAACATTTCAAGTTATTGACTATACATAGAGTTTTAGTAGGATTTGGTTTCTTTCTAATCCTAAGTGAAAAATCTAGAAACCCTCTAGATGTTGATTTGTGATTATGTAACAATTTTAAACAGAATATAACAATCCCAATCAAACAATCAAGAGAAAGAGACACAATGATTTTTACGTGGAAAAACCACAATTGGACACCTCCAACTGTGATAAAAAAAACCACGGGCAACTGCCACAAGACAATCCACTAAGAAGAATTAAAGGAATTACACAGGTATACTCTCAATTATCTAGCAAATCCACAATGCCTAATTGAACCAACCTCTATGTGCCTCTTCCAACCCCATCTTCACCACGGAATTGTCTTTCTGATGAGCCACTCCGGATTCCACCAAAGCTTCAGGCTCGAATTCTTCAGAATCCACAACTGAAGAACAACTCTCTCTTTTGTGTATAACAAACAAATCTTTGATGTACTCTCTTTAAACCATGAGTTGAATACTCAATAAAACATCAAAGAAAATAACAAAATATCCCCAGATATAAACCTTTAAGAACCAAAAAGAAGATCTGGAAGAATTCAATCAATCACTTAGTTTTGGGAGAAAACCAAGTATTTATAGAGAACCAAAAGTAATCCTAGATTGGGAAGAAAACAAACTCCTTGAGAAATCCGAATTCTGAGGCTCGCTCGAGCGAAGCTTTGCTGGCTCGAGCGAGGAGTGTATTTGTCATGATTTCTAGTAGTGCCTTGGCTCGAGCGACCAACCACTTCTTTCAGGTTTTTGTGTGGATGCAATCCTTCGCTCGAGCGAGCATTCCTTGGCTCGAGCGAGAAAACCTTAGCTCGAGCGAGCACTCCTTGGCTCGAGCGAGCAATGACGGACATGCAATTTTGAATGCAATTTTGCATTTTGCTTCGGCTGCGAGCTGACCGGGCAGCTCGACCCCCGTAATAATCAGCGAAGTGGCAATCTTGAAAGTAATAACATCACAAACTTCTCTGCATGGCTCGATTCGGATTGGATTCGCATCTAATAAACTCATAGCCTCACTGAAATAAAAATGCAAAAAAAAATACAACTGGAAGGAGTTTTGTCAAACGGAGTTGCCAACAATAAAAACCTAACACTAAGGACCATAGTGGTCCAGTTTGTGAGCTATGAGTGCAGTTTGTATCTATCTGATATTAAAATCAATGCCCCACATCCAATCCAATATCAATAAAAATCGCAGAAGTAATAAATAAAACAGATACATCAGCGTCTTGAAACATGGATGTATACATTGATTTTTTCCCCCTGCAATTACTATAGGTAAATCCACAAGTATAGACAAGTAAAGTTGATTTGAGAAAGAACATGAAATCATTGAGTAGAGAGTGACGATTACCAAAATGCAAACTATTCATCATTTTCGAATCACATCCCCAATATATAAACATGTTATAAAAATTAGAAACACATCCCCAATAAATATATATATATATATAACATTTCACATCCCCAATATATAAACTGGTTATACCAATAAAAAACACTTCCCCAATAAATTTGTAATTAATCTAAATCTCTAACATTTCACATCCCCAAAGTGTGTATATATATATTTATATATTATACAGTAACAAAAATAGGTTACAACAATCAACAAGGTTCAACATTTTCTATCGCCACCAAGATTTATGACATAAAGAAATGATTAAGTTTCTGTACCCTGAAGAATCCCCAATTGGGCGAGACAGAGAGACAGAGAGAGGGAGAAATGGAGAGACATACTTGGGGAAATGGATTGACGGTGTTGTGACAGTAGTGCTCCTGTACACCAACGGCGATGCTTCTTACCCGACGGCGATGTTGACAAACATACATCGATTGAATATGAGGAAGAGGGCAGAGCTAGAGGAGTGAGAGAGAGTAACAGAATGAGAGAGACAGAGGTTTAAGAGAGTTAGATTTTACGAGTATCCTAAAACTGACACCGTCTCTAAACCCTAGTTTAATTATTTTTTCCCGATGAAGTAATCTTTCGTTGCCAATAAGGCGTTGTTCCCCGACTCCCATACATTTTTGTCGCCAGTTAATTTATCAATCCCTCCAAAAATTGAACTCTTCCCTCCAAAACTTTTAAATTACGATTGGTTACTAAATTTTAGTCGGCTAAAAGTGAAATAAATACCGACTAAATTGTTTTTAATAGCTAAAGATTGTCCATTTAGGGACCAAATTATTTTTTTAGTCGCCCAAAACCCAATTTTCAACGACTAAACATAATTAGTCTCCAAAACTGAAATAAATACCAATAAAATTATTTTTTAATAGCTAAAGATTGTACAATTAGGGACCAAATTATTTTTTTTGTCGCCCAAAATTTTGTTTTTAATGACTAAAACATAATCAGTCGCCAAAAGTGCAATAAAGATCGAGTATATTATTTTTTGTAGTTAAAGATTGTACCTTTGCCGATCAAATATTTTTTAGTAGCTAAAGTATATACTTTTAGTGACCAATTTTTTTTTAGTAGCTAATGCGTGTACATTTGGCAACTAAACTTTTTTTAGTCGGCACTTTTAGTTGCCAAAAGTGTATTTTCCTGTAGTAATGAGAGATAAGGTGGTGAGTGGTGGCCTGATATTGGTGGAGCAGGCAATATGTCTCCAATATGGCAGAGTATTCTAAGTATTACGAAGGATAACCCTCAGGTGTTTGACTTTTATTTGGAAAATGCAAAAGTAAAGGTTGGGAATGGGGAGAGAATTCATTTCTAGACTGATAAGTGGTGGAATAGTAGTAGACTCAGTGAGGAGTTTCCGAGATTGTTTAACTTATCTGTGGAAAATAAAGGCTCATTGACGTAGTACAATCTACATAGAGAGAGCACAGGGGAATGGAATCTGGTATTTAAAAGAGGGATGCGAGCATGGGAAGAGTTTGAGGTCAACAAGTTATGTGAGTGATTGAGTGTAGTACCTATAATCAGAGAGAACCTGGATGACTATTTGAGGTGGGAGTTAGATCCATTAGGTCAGTTTACAGTGGCATCAGTTTGGAAATGGTTTCAAGTAGCTAAGGGACTGAAGTTGCATGTTACGAATGAGCTGTGGCAGAATGTGGCCCCTCCCAAAATCCAACTCCTTGGTTGGTTCGCGTAGAGGAGAAGAGTGAAAACTTCAGATATCCAACAGAGAATTAGGGTGTTGGGTGTGAATGCTAGCACACAGTGTGCCTCCTGTAAAAAGGAAATTGAAAGTGTAAACCATGTTCTATTACATTGTCTAGTTTGGTCTAAAATTATAAGGTGGTGGGTAATCCGTAGGTCTATTGAGGCTTTGTTACATTGGTGGACAGGGGCTTCGGTTAAGAAAAAGGAAGGAAAGGTGTGGAAAATTGTGCCATTAGTATTATTATGGTTGATTTGGAAGTTGAGGTATGATGTATTGTTTAATGATGGACATCCTAATTTTGTTGATTTGGAGGACATTGTGAAGACAAGGATAGCATTTTGGGCTAAGAGCAGTCTACCAAGTGTGCAAAACACAGTGCATGATTTTGTTTATAATCTACAAAAGGTCAGACATTGCTTGAGGTGAAAGGTGCATGATTTTGTTGTTGCTGTAGCCTTTTAGGGTTTGGTTATGGTGTGCAACTTGCACCTTACACCTTACACCTTACACTTACACCTTTTGTGAAAAATTAAACCTTACACTTACACCTTTTTTGAGGTTGCACACCATATGCAACCCACTTACACCTTACACCTTACACTTACACCTTACACTTACACCTTATACTTATACTTACACCTTACACTTACACTTTTTGTGTAAGTGGCACATGGTGTGCAATTGCACACTTAAGAAAACTCCAGCCTTTTATTGGGGAGCCCTGTTGCTGGTAGTTTTGCTATCAAGTTCTGTTCCTGCTATGTGATGGTAGTGTTTTGACACATTGGGCAGTAGCTGTGTGCTACTGTTGTTGTGTGTTTGGTGCATTTCTTAGTTTGTTTGAGTGCTCCTGTTTTGGTTGGTGACTTATCAACCTCGGTTTTGTGCTAGCATATGATTGAGCTCATGTGTGAGTGCCAACCTAATTGGGATTGACACATTGGGTGTGATGCTTAAGCATTAGCCCATTTCTTTATTGATGTATCACTTTGTATCTCCTTGAATTACTTTGTGGTTATCAATAAAGTTTTTTGTTGATAATAAAATAAAATAAAATAAAAATAAACAACTCTCAGTAGTCACCCAAAGTCCATTACTATACTTGCAAGATGTTTAAAATTATAACGATTTATAATTATTATGTCATTTCAAATTTCAAATTTTTCCTTAAATATATATTTTTTAATTTAAATTAAAGAGATGTTAATTAATGTAAGTTTTTACCACATACCTATCTAACTCTTTTTACCACCTTTAATAATGTAATATATATATATATATATTTTACAATCATCTAGTTATATTTGGTATGGGTAGTCATTGGCACGGTGGCCCGTTCATCTCAGCTTGATATTTTTAGGATTTTAAAAAATTATTTTGCTTATAAGATTGGATCAGGTTAAAATTTTGTACCAATTTAATATTCAAGTTGAACATGGGATAAAGAGTTCTAATCTTACCCAGTCTACTTATTTATAAAATATTAATTATAATTTTATATTATTTTAGTTTTAAATAAAGTAGAAAAGTATATAACATAAAAAAGTACATATACTTCTTTCTAGACTTAAACTAAAACATTTGTTAAAAATTATTTTACCATTGTATTTTGTTAGCATTCCAAATTCAAATAATAAATAAAAGAATCTAGATAATTTAATAGTCATTAAAGATAAAAATTAAAAATTAATAGCTTATATTTATTGGGTTAGAACAACTCCAGGGATAAGAAGCAAAATGCTTTGCAAAAGTACACAGAAAAGTACCTCTTTATATTGCCTGAGTAGTTTAGCTAATGTACTGTAACAACCCTCACACTGTTTACCGATTAATGACTGAATGATTACCGATTACTGCTAAACTGAGACCGAATATGAATAGTAATTGAACTGACTGAATTACGGAACTGACTGACTAGAATCTGGAACTGAATTGACTAAGTATATCTATTTAATTGCATGTTTATCTGTTTGACTGTTTAATTATCTGTTCAGTTTTTATGTTTAAATTGCTAATTGAAGGCCTTATCGGCGACCGAATCCAAAATCGATTAAAGTTCTATGGTCATTAGAATTAATGTGATTTTATGGTGTAATTATCTGAAATGTGATTTGGTATGATTTAATTAGATTAAAATAAGCTAAATTGTAAGTTGGTTTTAATTACAACTTTGCCATTTTGAGTGGGGCACTATCTAATATCTATAGGAGCCTTCTTACACTTGAACAAAACATTTTTGCTCAGCCAAGTTCATTGTTTTTGCCGACTTTAGAGAGAGAGGAAAGGAAGAGAGTTGATTTTCATCTCATTTTGCTTGGTTGTGCTTGGAACTTAAGAGGAATTAAAGTGTAGATTGTCAATTGAGTTTCTAGACTTGTAATTGAGGAACCTAGGTATGTTTTTCATCCTCTTAATTGTGTATTTAAGTGATTCTTGCATGGTCTAGAGCATAGTTGTAGTCTTGAGCCAAGTTATGGCCCTTCTTGGTGGAATTGAAGCTTAATTGTTGCATGCATGGCTATACCCTCGCATTTTGAGGTCGATTACATAGAATTTGGTACATGCATGTTCATAATATTGTTATGGTTCATGTTGTCATCATGTTTTTGAAAGATTTAAGCTCATTTGAGCAAGCATTGAAGCTTTAAAGTGATTTGAATTCATGCATGTTTGCATGTTCGTCTTGTTCATGGAAATTGGTTTGAAATTGGATTTGATTGATCTTCCCTTGGGCCTTGATTTTACAAATTGAGCTTTGAATCATGTTATTCTATGTATTTACAAGTGTTTTCCAAGAAATGGGCCCAAAGGAATTGATTTTGATGCATTTGTAATTGATTTTGAACTTGGAGCTCAAATCTGGAATTTCCACATTTTGGTTGTCCGCTCGAGCGAGGGAAGTGCCGCTTGAGCGGGGAAATCGAGCATCCAGTACTTTGCACTATTTTATAGTCCGCTCGAGCAGGGTAATTGGCGCTCGAGCGGGACCTTGTGTCTTACGCTCGAGTGGCTATCGAGCGCCCTATCGAGCGTGATTTTCACCCATCCAGTACTTTTGACTGTTTTGCAGACCGCTCAAGCGGGGTAAGTGATGCTCGAGCGGGAACCTTTGTCTGCATAACCGCTCGAGCGGAGTGAGTTACGCTCGAGCGGAACCCTGTTTCACTGAAAATTCTGAAAATGCTTTTAAAAGTGCATCTTTGCATTCTCGTCTCATCCTAGGCATTCTTAGGCCTAGTTTATAGCATCTTAATGAGGATATAGATGTAGAACACACCGAGGCAAATTAGGGATTAAGTTATTATCCTTCCCAACTGTATAGCTTAGTGTGTGTTCGTTCTATAAACTGTGTAGGGTTGGCATTCCGAGGAGACACTCTAGCTTACTGTAGCCCAGAACTCTGTGAGTAACAATTGTGTAAAGATATGTTCAAAATGATTATCTTCTGATTACTGAACTGAACTGTTTACTGAACTGATATTGTTTACTGAATGAATGTATGTCCTATATTCTGAACTGTACTGTGACATCCTTAGC